>JAWNMQ010000286.1:0-65371 GCA_035043855.1 Drosophila percnosoma
ACCCCTCGGTCGGTTGGGTGGGAGGTGGGTTGCAGTTTTGCTTGAGTCATTGCGTTAACAAGCCCGTGCTTGGTATCGTTTTTTTTTTTTTTTTTGCTGCTCGTTAGTACTTCTACGTCCAAATATGCGGAATATAAGTAATATGCACAGTGTGCAAGAGAAATGGTCTTACTATTTATAGAGCGACATTGCAGTGAGTGTTTCTCATTCCTTAACTTTGTTGTGCAGTGTAGATTATTAGCACATTTGTATGTATGCGTGTCTCATAGGTTGACAGTTTATCAGCTGCACTTGTGAATTGATTCGATGCTCGCTTTTTTGTTGCGTGGTTTGTCGGAGCTCGGGTAACAGCCGAAATAGCTCAGTTGGGAGAGCGTTAGACTGAAGATCTAAATGTCCCCGGTTCAATCCCGGGTTTCGGCATAATAATTCGGACAATGATTTCTTTTATCATTTTAGATTTTTCTTTTTTTTTTTTGTTATAGGTATTACTATTCTATTTATTTATTTCCCCAGCATTACACTTTTTTTTGGTGTAGTAGCACACGGATGGCCACCGGTTCAATCCCGGTCGGACACATTCAGCCAAATCATTGTTTGGAAGTTTTTTTTTTTGTGACAGCAAAGGTATTTTATAAGATTAACTATCATGTTATAAGCAATGTTAGAGCATACATTAATTAAGGTTAATGAGCTTCATAAGCAAACGCAACTTTGGATAACGTTATCAAGGAAAGTTTGTACACTTAAAGACATTTCTCGACCCCCAACAGCGCACGCAGGTCATCAGCATATCATGCATGACAGAGAAACCACACTCTCTCTCTCTCTCTTTCTCTCTATCTGTTTGCCATAGGCTTCTTAGGACGGACGAGGATGTCTGGAGCTGTTCGATGTTTTAGCATAAATAGCAAACTAAAATAGCAATAGTTGACGCAGCAATCTGACGGTCTGACGATCTGTGGGTCTGGGTCTGGTCTTCATTTGAGTAGTACGAAAATAAATAATGAGCAATAGTCAAGCGCCAATGTTTTCCATCTGTCTGTCTGACTGTCTGTCCGTCAAGCGTCCATACATATATTAAGAGCGACAAACGCTTTAATATGCTTTCATTAGTCAAGGCAGGCAATGGGAGGGATCAGCATCGGTCGTCGCCTGTCGGTCGGGGTAATTAGACTCCATTAGTGGCAGTGGCTGTGGCAGACACTTCCTTGAAGCATACAGAAATTGATGCAAAGTGCTCAGCTGTCTCCAGCCACAGCTGCGCTTCTATCTGTGTATCTACATATATATATGTATCTGTATCTGTGTATCAGTATCTGTATCTCTGTTTCTGCATATGAGTTATGCGCACCATGTGCTAATTTTGAAATGTATTATGCATGTGTATGTGTGTGTGTGTGATGGTGGCACTTGATGCGGCGCTCATAATTTTTGAGCCATTAGACAGCCTGATGCATAAACTCATTAAAATGTACTTGAATGCCTCAAAATATGAGGCGACGCGTTGCAATGCTGGATGCCACGGCCATTTGGCGTCGCATTTGCTTAATTTGTCGAGCAGTGACAAATGACAAGGAGCAGCCAACAGTCACCCATTCCCAGTCCTTCCCCTCCTTAACATCTGCTCATAGAGACATGTATACAATGTGACAGTTTGATGCGCAACAAGATAGATTGGCTTACAGCGACGATGGATATGGAATCGCTTGCGCCGGAGACGGAGCTGTTTGCCGGACCTGGAGCTGAGGCTGGAGCTGAGGCTGGAGCTGAGGCTGAAGCTGGTGTTCGAGTGTTCGAGTGCAGACATTACGCAATTTCAGACAACTCAAGCAAACACTTGAGATTGTTGCCTTAGGGATTTGTTGGTTGGCATAGCTGCTGCCTGCTGTTGTTGTGCAACATTAATGACGTTTGTTATTAACGCTGCCAGCTATTGAAGATGTTCCACAGCATCATTCACATTAGTAGCTGCCACATCTTAAGTGGCCTGTCCGGCCAGCCCATTAGGGATAGGCCAAGGTGTGGCAACACCGAATCGTTAAAGCCAAATGTGTCATCGTTAATTATTGATATCTTTAACAATAATCTTGATCTGTGATATTTTGCTCTATTAATGTGTAGCTATTATAATCTCAATATTCTACGGAATTGGGACTCTGAAAGACAGACAATACTTTGTGAATTTAATATTCGTGCAGATATTTATATAGTAGATAGGCCATATTATAGGTTGGACTTTCCTACTGAAGAGCGTTTTTCATTAGCAATACAATGTGGAAAAAACTGCAAAATAAAAAAATATATAATAGGCTATGAAAGAGGTATATTCTTGACCAATCGTTATCAAATGCTGAGAAGTAGGTCATTAAATTTACCCAGACAGAATAGATTGTAGAAAGTAGACAGGAGCAAAGACACGTAGCAGATAAGAGTTGAATATTGGCGTACTTAGATGTATGTATTTAAGCATCAAAAACATGCCCTAATATAAATTTGCGAGAATTCAAATTAATATGGTCATCATAAATCATACTTTCTTCGATTTATCATTATATGGATTTATGAATCAGATATCGTATGAGTGCTGAATCAGTGATGGTGTTTCCTAAGGGGATCTGAGGAATGTACAGTAGCCAAATGACTCACAATAATTATGCACCTTGTGAATTATATCGTCAAGCTCTAATTACGAGTCCCCATTATCAGAGATTAGGTCAATGTGGGATTGGCATATGAAAATGGGCGGGCACACGTTGCTATGAATCACAGATACGTCGGCACGTGCCGCCGTGAACTATCTATCAAATCAGTATAATTCCAATAAAGAGATATCGACAAACTTGATATCAGTTTTCTTTATAAAACACAAGAAGGTGTCCATTTGAAATTAGTTTGGGCATAGCCTCCGAATCGAACTAACAGTCAATTAACTGAGCCAAGTCAGCAAAATGGCAATTGAAAGCGTCCCCAGAGTGGAGGTGCAAAGCGATCCGCGGTCGAGACACAGGTTTTCCGGCATCGGTCCCAATCGTCAGAGATTGCATTCCATGATCACAGGTGAATGTTGGAGATTTATATGTCTATAACATCTGAAAAAATTACATAATTAAATTATAGCCAATAAAAAAAAAACATTTACCTAGATTACGAAAACTTATTTGAAATTTTGGTGTCCTTTCGCAGGCATGTTAATGTTTGCGTATGGCGGCATGGATATGGCTCAGGGCCTGGGCTGGAACAACTACACCGGCATCGCGAACACACAACAGTTTGCATTCAGTTGGTTCATTGGCTTCATCATTGGTGCCGTTTTGGGTGCCCTCGCTGTGACCCACGTGCCCAAGTTTTACTTCTACGTGAGTTACAAAACCTTTATCTATATCAAAGACTGCTCGATTCTAACGCTTTGGAATATCCATTTAGTGTTTCGCTACAGTGACGAATCTGGTGGATGCGATCATCTGTGTGAGTGCACCGTATAACTATGATGCTATGGTGGCAGCTCGATATATTGGCGGAATTGGCATTGGCTTGCTAACTATCGCCTTTCTCATACACAATTCGGAGGCGGCGCCAGACACAGCTCGTGGCAAGTGGTGCAGCGTGGAGCAGTCTGGCCTTGGGATGGGCATTGCCGTGCAGGTGATCATGGACTCTGACTGGAATCCGGCCAATAACATTGCCGCCAACCAGGTGCATGGCATCATCGGAATTGCTTTCTGCCTTGTTGCCATAGGCGCGTCGCTGTTATCCGTGGAGTCGCCAATCTTTCACTTGCGTCGCAATAATTACGACAAGGCAGGCAGGTGCCAGTGGCAACTGTTGGATAGTAAGGCTACCTCAAAGGACTACGATGAGATCTTCGAGGAAAAGAAGACCTACGTTTCGGAGGGAGTACATGAGAGCATAGGCCATGATCTGTCCGTCGCCGTGGTCCCATTTATTAAAATGCTGATTTGTCGCTGCTTGGTGGCATTCAGTTTCTCAATTCCGCTCACCCAAACAATCGTTGCAAGCACCATCATGTGGCAGGGAACCATGTACGCCTGGCCAATCATCGTTTGGAGAATATTGCGTTTTCTCGGAACACTCGCCGGCATTATCCTCTTGGACATCCTGGGACGCAAGTTGCTCGCACTTGTGGGACTCGCCTGCATGGGTAGCCTAATGCTGTGCATGTCCTCCATCTATTCGAACGTGCTCTACACCATCAGTACGTATTACATGGGTGAGCTGTGTCGCATATCGATGGCATTCCAAATATTCTCCGGCCTGTTTGTTGCCTGTACGCCCGTCTACTTGGGCGAGGCGTTCCCCATGCGCATCAAGCCGTTTCTCATTGCCGTGATTGTAATCATTGAGCAGCTGATTCACATTATTGTGATTTGCACTTTCAAAGGTGATCTGCATCACTTCTACGAGTACTATTTGACAGTGGGCATCATCATACTCCTATGTATGGTGTTCCTTCTGATAACGCTCCCGGAGACGAAGAAGATGACGCTGCGAGAGGCGGGCCATCGATTCCGTCGCCTGCACGACATATTCGCCCATTAAGGAGTACATATTTGTCCAAATTGACATCAAGTATATCATATGCTATATAGCAATGATTTTCAGCTTGAGAATTCTAGTCTTAAGTTTTATTTAAGAGCAATTTGGGAATCATCTTAGGCTAAATAGACAGCTGTGAGCGATCTTATGTATTATAACTCAATAAGTAAAATAATAAAAATAAACCTATTTATTTCCATTGTCAACTGAATTAAATGGTATTTGCAATTTCGTAATAGGTATTATTTGTCAGCAGAATTAAATGGTATTTGTAACTTTGTAATAGGTATTATAACCGCTAAAAGAAGTTGTGTCATCAGTTTATTCGTAGAACTCGATAAATGAAAACGAGTAATGAGTAAATGTTTATAAATATATATTTATCTATTTATATAATTTCATTTAAAATACAACAAATAAAAGAAATTTTGTATTTATGCATACAAATTAAAATAACAAAAAAATTTCTTTTAAACTTAAATACATCAAAAAAGTATTATAAAATATGATCAATCATCATCACCATCAAAAAAGGTTGATTGTTATTTAATTAGAATATTATTAGAATTAATTAAATTATAGCTAAGTATGGAAAAAGATTTTACAATTTAGTTACCAACCGCAGATAGATGTTTGGTAAATCACAGGAATATATATTAAATAATCGCAAACGAGTTTTAATGTCAACTAGTTTCTACTAGTAAGCACTAAAATCACTTTGTGGCACACGCCGCTTAATAGCGAAGTGGAATTAGTGTTATCTGTGCTATGTCCAAATCATTGGCAAAGTTGTGCAAATGAATGAAGCAGACGGAGCCAAGTCTGTGAAAGCCAGCGCTGATATTAAGTTTATCATTTCAATCAGAGCAATAATTTTCAACTATCTTTTATGTGTCTCGATTGTGGCATAATTACTTAGTTTTAGTTTTTGGGGGCGTGGTAGAAGTAGACAAGAAATTTTTGGCAATCTTAAAAGGAGATTATTCGAAATCAAGCTTCCAAGATTAGTAACTTTAGACAAGAAATGGGATTAAGCGGACAAAATTTAGGGTTTTCCAATTTTTGAGCTTGACTGTATATAAAACAAAAGCGATATGATCGAATTCCACTAAGGTTTCTCCACTGAGTCACAAATGTCAGTTGTCCTCTCCGTCATTGATAACAAACGCAGCACGTAAAGTTCAATTTCTGTTATCAGTGCTAATTTGGGGACTACGCATAACAAAGATCGGATGAATCATGACCAACCATATCTGAACTGCCAACTGGTAGCTGATTAAAATATCTATATTTTATCAAGCACATATCGCATTTGAAGATAACGCACTCTCTGCCACACTAATGAGTACAACTAAAAATTAGTGTTGAACAAGCGTTAAGCAGTTTCAGTTTGCTTTGCATGCGAGTTGTACTTAAACATTTTGCAAGATGACAATCAGCATAACAACGGGGCAAGCAACGCCGGTGATTATGGCCACAACCACAACTGGAGGGCAACCACAGCCAACCTACGTTGAGGTGATCGTAGAACCGCAATCCCAGCGCACGCCCAATCGCTGGACAAACACGCACAATGCTCACGCTGCAACCCTGGGTGAGTGCTGAAGTCACAAAAATATATAGATATCCCGATATAAATACCTGATAAGATAATTTATTTTTTTTTTTTGTTGCGTTTCATAAATCGGTTTTTTAATTTGGACCTTCATAAAAATGTAGATGTAATTACAGAGTACCTTTTATTATGCATAATATTGAAACAAAAGTTTATTGCCCATCAGGACTATTGCTATTTACTTATGGCGGCATGGATATGGCTCAGGGCCTACAATGGAATCTGAACACTGGAGTAACGACAACCTATCAGTTGGAGTTCAGTTGGTTCATTGGCGTCATCATTGGAGCTGTGGTGGCCGCTTTCACGGTGACCCACGTGCCTAAAAAGTATTTTTATGTGAGCAACAGAGAAGAGTCCAAGGAATTTCATTGCTAATCAAACTTATTCCTCTAGCTCCTGGGCGGACTGTTGCAGCTGATCGATGCAATCATCTTTGTTAGTGCACCCAATGACTACACTCCCATTGTGACAGCTCGCTATGTGGGGGGAGTGGGCATAGGACTCCTCACGGTCCCCTTCATCATACACAGCTCGGAGGTTAGTTTGGGGTCTTCGCGTGGCAAATGGTGCGGCCTGGAGCAGTTTGGCATGACACTGGGCATACTCATCCAGGTGCTGATGGACTCGCAGTGGAGCTCGGCCTCATCCTCGAGTATTAACATTAATCAGGCACATGGCATCATTGGTATTGTATTTGCCGTACTTGCTACGGGCTCCGTTGCCATGTCAGTTGAGTCGCCCATCTTTTATCTGCGCCGGGGTGATGAGAATGGAGCACGTACCAGCCAGTCTCTTCTCTTGGGTCCCGCAACGCCACGGGATGTGTACGATGCACTCTTTGACGAGGCCAAGCGTTACGTTATGGAGGGCACTAGTCAAAGCTTTGGCAGCCAACTCTCCAACTCCTTGATGCCCTTCATTAAGATGATCTTCAGTCGCTGCCTGGTGGCATTCTCCTTCTCAGTGCCCCTTAGCTTGACCATGTTGGGCAGCACGCTAGTCTGGAAGGCATCCATCTTCAGTTGGCCAATGATTTTGTGGAGCATTTTACGTTTCATTGGCGCACTTCTCGCAATCTGCTCGGTGGATTTAATTGGACGGAAGTTCGTCTCGCTCGTGGGACTGCTGTGCATGTCGGCTCTAATGCTGGCTCTGGCCGGGATCACTGCCAATGATAGCTACTACACAAACGCGTACTTTATGTCGCAGGTGTGCCGCATCTCGATGGCCTTCCAGTTCTTTGCTGGCCTGTTCGTCATCAGCACCCCGACGTTCTTGGGTGAGGCCTTTCCCATGCGGGTTAAGCCCTTCCTCATTGGCCTGGTCGTGTGCATTGAGCAGCTGATCCACATCATTGTGATTGTCACATTCTTGCAGGACCCATATTGTTTCTTTCAATACTTTGTTGGCGTTGGCATTATCCTGGTTGTGGGTCTGGTCATCTTCGGCTTACTTATGCCGGAAACACGAGGATTGTCGCTCCGACAGGCCACCGATCGTTTTCGCCGAGTACACGATATCATCGCCTACTAGGAAGAAGCTTACATCCATTTGACGGATTTGTGCCCAAGATCAATCCTTGTCTTAAGCCAATTTAGATTTGCACTCGAAAAATATAAAATGTGTTCTGCACATTTTGAATTACAGCTTTTGGAGCTTATTTCAACATTATTTTTAAAGTAGTTACATTAGAGACAGTTCATTTGTTTTCCACTACTTCCGTTTACATTTATGCAATTTATTATTTTAAATTAAATTAAAATGTTTAAAAAGTAAAAAAACTGTGCACCAATTTTAAAAATGATGTCTTTAATTATGACAACATATTTTTATATAGCGCCAAGAGCTTTGTTTATACAAAATTAGGTAAATGATTTTCACAATTTATAGAAAACGTTGTGGATCAATCAATGAAAAATATGTTGGCCTGCATACAAACTAAGCAATTTTATAGCAACAAATTTAATTGTTAAATACTTGACTAAAAAAAAAGAGTTAAAATTGACTAAATTGAATAATTTAACTATCTATTTTCTTATTGAGGCATCGACGCTGCAGCATAAAGCATGCATTGCCACAAGTCACAACAGAAAAATGGATGACAGAGTTTACCACACAGAAGTCCGTTCAGAAAACGCTTGCTTTGAGCTCTGTTAAACATCTTCCTGTATTCCTCTAAGCGGTTCGGCAATATCCCAGAAAAGAGTCACATATCACAAAAATTCAAGCAGTTCAAACCAGTAAAAATACATTTGAATATAACCTGAACACAGCTGTTAAATATATTAAATCGATTACAACACTACACAGGTTCTACTTATATAGCCAAATTTCCTTAAAATTTCTTCGTGAAATGGCCTTCCACGCAAAATGTAAGCAGATCTTAAAGTAAATTTAAATATAAATTAAAATATTACATGCCAAATTTGGAGTCTGTAGCTGTTATAATCACAGTCTCTGAGGTAGTATACCTACCCATAAACAACTAACTGGACTGTCTACACATAAAAAACTACTACTAAAGTAAGGACTTTAATCGCCTGAAATGATATTAAGCTATGCAACTTTCAACTTAAAAAAATTCAATGTTCAACGACTGCATCCTAGTATGGACTAATCACGATAACAATGAAAGGTTATAATTTAGTTAATGAATCAACAGTTCTTTTGGGTACATCCCATGTCTGGCCAAGTCCAAAGATTGTGCATTACATTTTATATGGAAAACGTCGGTTCCTGGAAAAATAAATCAATGTCAAAGCTGGCCAGTGGCAAGTAAAGAGTACCCGTGTATCACATGCTGATTACAATATATATATACACATTATCTATAATTAGATACTGGTATCTCCAGAATTCTTAAGCCTATAAATGAAAAATGCCTCGTCAATTCGAAGTCAGTTACGGCGTAGCCCGATATCGAACGAACATTAAGCGACCAAACCTCCGCGAGTTAACAACAAATAGTGAACAAAATGACAATTGTCATTGCAACGACGGCAGCACCGTCAAATACAGTATATGTAACCACCGAGAAAGGACAAGTGCCACCACATACCAACTACATACCTCCGCCACAAGCCACCTATGTTCCACCACAAGCCACCTATGTTCCACCACAAGCCACCTATGCTCCTCAGGTCAACCAGAGACCCAATCGATATGTCTACAAGCAGAAAACTCACACAGCAACAGCAGGTAAGCAAAATATTGTTAATCATAAAAAGGCAGTCAACAAAAGCAAAGGAACTAATCATCATTTGCACAGGAATATCTTAAAAGAATATTTATTTAAAAAATCAGAAAGACTTTCATAGATGTTCCTTGGAATCAAGTTGAACCGACGCCATCCACTTGTACAACTAATTCTTCTTCGTTTATACGATGGCTGATATCTCGTTTTCATATCAGTATTTTCAGCACAAGGTGTACTTTTCAACTTGAGAGCTTAAATTGATTGCATTCATATATCGAATATTTATTTAAGTATTTTTATATAGACTTAGGCACATTTGTTCACTTCAGAATAGTTCCTACCGTAAACAGAAAATATTGATTGATTCCTTTTATCAAAAAAGTTAGGCAGAAATATAACTCTGGACTTTTGAAAGACTCTTCTTCTATGTGTAGATAAATGTAGATCTCTTCTATTGTTCTCATCCAATTTGTTAATTGAGAACTTTATTCGATTGGCAGGCCTTTTGCTGTTTGGCTATGGTGGCATGGATATGGCCATGTGCCTAGGCTGGAATGTTTTTGCAGATCTGCCGAACACTTCTGAATTGGATTACAGCTTTTTTATTGGAGTCATCATTGGAGCTATCGTAGCAGGTCTTGCTGTTGGCCACGTGGCGACTTGGATTTTCTACGTGAGTATCAGATTTTATAATAAAAGTTCGCATGAAATGATCAATTCTGTCTCAAATCTACAGAATCTGGCCGGAGTTCTGATGTTGACTGATGCCGTCATCTGCGTGAGTGCTCCCACAGAATATGCCTCAATGGTGGCGGCTCGCTACGTTGGCGGAGCGGGCCTTGGATTGCTGACCGTGGTCTTCATCATACACACATCGGAGGTGTCGGCCAGCAACGATCGTGGCATATGGTGCGGCGTGGAGCAGTCTGGCTTGGCGCTTGGCATTGCTATCCAGGTGATCATGGACTCGCAGTATTCAAGCTATGATGCCCTGAGTGTCACTCAGACACATGGCATCTTTGGCTGTGTATTCACCATTATATCCACGGCCCTATTGGGCTTTTCCGTCGAGTCACCCATTTTCCTACTGCGTCAAAATAAAGAGGACAAAGCTAAGCAATGCCAGTGGCAGCATATGCCCCGGATAACAAGCACAACAGCCTTCGAGCAGACCTTTGCCGAGGCCAAGCGATATGTAGAGGAAGGCAATAGCCAGAGTATCGTCGCTCAGCTCTCCAAATCCGCAATGCCCTTCGTTAAGCTGCTCTTCAGCCGGTGCCTGGTGGCATTCACCTTCTCACTGCCACTGAGCCTGGCAATGATAGCAAGCACAATTGTTGCCGAAGGATACCTTAACTGGACCGTTGTTGTGTTTGGCCTTCTGCGCTGGATTGCGTCCTATTTTGCCATAGCCCTGGTGGATACGGTGGGACGCAAACTGACTTCGTTGCTGGGACTGCTGTGCATGGCGGCTCTGATGCTGGCCATGGCGGGCATCTTGTCCGACTTTCTGAACCTTACCAGTTGGAAATTCATGTATCAGCTGTGCCGCATCTCGATGGCCTTTCAGTTCTTCGCTGGCATCTACGTTCCCTGCACATCAGCCTATTTGGGCGAGGCATTTCCCATGCGTGTTAAGGGCTTCCTAATTGCTCTGATTGTGTGCATTGAGCAGCTGATCCACATCATTGTGATTGTCAGCATCAAACCGAGCGTATCCATGAACTACCCATACTTTCTGGCTGTGGGCATAATCCTGGTGCTGAGCTTGCTCCTCTTGGCGGTGCTGATGCCAGAGACCAAGAGAATAACGCTGCGCCAGGCAGGTGAACGTTTCCAAAATGTACATAATATCAAGTCCTACTAGGAAGGAGCTCAAATAAATGTTAATTACCCTGCCAATCCAAGTGGGATTAAGTGGCTCAGTGTCTTGGACCAGTTTGCAGCGGTTTTCTGCTCATACTTTAACAGCTAATAAAGTATATTAAAGTCGAGCATTTGCTCGCAGCTGTTTCATTTTTGGACTTTTATGAAAATTTATGTTTTCTCGTCTGCTCAGTGCTCAATGCTGTTCATTTTCACACAACGCCGCCGACGAAGACTATTTTTATAAGCCTGCAGTCGACGCGGTTTTATATAATTATTTACCATTTGTGTGTGTGTGTGTGTGCGTGCGTGTGTGTGTTCTTTTTTGGTAACTTTATTATGATCAAATTTATGTATCTGCTGGATAAACTTCCTTGGTCTCGTGAATTATGTGGCGCTATAGAGCATTATAGTTTGTTTAGCAGCAAATATCGGCTCAGGGCTGTTCGAATTTTGACACATTGTTGTCGGTTGTTCTGTGAACTTTGAGTGGAAGTCGAAAATTCTGTTTTTTAATCTGTCTTTATTCCACTTTATATAGTTGTCATGCATAATTTAATGTGGTTTTTTTTTTGTAAATTCAATCGGCAACAGCTGCCGTTTCAAGTAGACTTGGACGCAAGCATACGATGATATCACCAAACTTGGAACATAAATGAATATTCAAGAATATATTCAGGAAACATATTTGTTTAGTAATTTTTGTACTCTTAAATTGAATATAAAATGTTCTGCCCATTTTGACATACACTTTTCAACTTGGATACATTTTTTTATATTCAAATTAAAAAATTGATAAAGTCTATGGTAAAATCCAGCACGCTTTTACCGCTAAGAAATGCGGAAGTTATTTTGGAAAGAGCACAATTTGTACTAATTATAAGAGATCCACAAACGAAAATATAATCAACATAAATAATAAATACGCATTTTAATAAATAAATTAAAGGTCATTGAGGTCAAAATTCCAATGTATTGGAACAATACCAATTTAATGACTTAAAGATTTAATCTGAGATTCTTTAGCAGAGATACCCTTAACTAAAGGGAAATGGCAATTCCAAGTGAAGCTAGACAACAAAGCATTACCAGTTGAATTAAGAGCAAACATATCAAGAGATTTTCCCATTGAACAAAGGAGAAATCGAGCGACACAAACAATGACAACAGCAATGAGGAGCATTGCATGAATCACAATTGAAATAATTGTGAATTAGTTGTAAAACAGATACCAAGAAATCAATAAACCAGGCCATTACACTGCGTAAAAATGCGCATAAAAATTGCATTAAAATATCTTGAAGATGGAAACCTAATGAAGGAATGGCAATAAAGGACAATTGCAGCACTAACATTCAACAGACAGACACCCCAGCCATGGCACGGGAAAAGTTGCCAATGCCCTTAAATGGTCCACACGCTCGTAAATACTTAGATGCTGACAGAGATGGGGGAGCCCATTCCGTTGGCCAATTGAATTCGATTCGATCGACAAGCTGCAAAATGCGTGCAAAAATGTTATGTTTTTCCATTGGTGGCTTTAACCGCGTTTCCCAGGCGAGGCAGATGGTGAATTAAGTGCAAGTTCGTGATTTTGCACTTCAATTAATAGAAAATGCCAATGCCTCTGGCAGTGGCAGTGGCACAATGCACGTCTCCTGCACAAGGTGACAGATCAGCCCCCCCCCCCTCAGCTGGGCGTAATAAAGTTCAGCGAAATGGAAGCCATCTAATAGATTTGAGCTGGGGTCTGCCAAGGAAACTGCATTTAATTGAGTCAATGTGCGTCCACACGGAATAGCACAGTAAATTAACTGAGCAAATACATCGTGGCCCTGAATTAACATTACAAAGTCATCGGATCATGTTTTGGTTCCTTGAGGATTTACCTATTAGCTTAAGTCATGGATTATTCATCAAATGAAAATTCGCATGCAGGAAATGGGCATATGGCAGGCTTATTCTTGTCACTGACAGTCAGCGTACAAAACTAACTTAAACTACTAAAACTTACTGGATTTAACGCCCAATTTGGTGAAATTCAGCGCAGTAAATAGAGCTGAAAAATAAATGAAAGGGGAAAATATTAATTATATTATAAGCTAATGATAAGTCTGGCTTAAAAAAAATATTAATTAATTTAAGATTGGTAAGCTTTTGGCAAAAGTCTGTTTTTATTTAATCTGAAATATATTAATTATAATTTTAAGATTGGTAAACTCCTTTTTTTTTGATTTATTTTAACCTGAATTGATTTTTATATTACTGAAAATTATTGTTTAGTTCAACTGCTAGAATTGCTGGGAAGGCAAAATATTTGTATAACTTTTATAAATAAATATAATTTATATAGATAGGATCAATGGACTTCTAATTGATGCTAATTAGATGTTTAAAATGTTCTAGTTTTGGAGTCAAAAGTGCTGTGACTAAATTGACAAATGTACGAGAAATAATCTGAACTTGCATAAACAATATAATATAATTGTTAAGATCATTAAAGTTAGGTTTATTATATAGTATTATAATGGCAACATGTAAGCAGCAAATAACGATATAGAAAGCGCGAATTGGAGAGCAAATAAGACTACTTGGCAAAATATAAATTGCATAGACTGTATTTACAGTTGTCAGTTTGACAGGTGTCACCAATCGCTTGTGTATCTGATTTGTATCTGGAAACGAGCAGATTACTTTGTGTGGGCATCGAAGAATCTATAAATATCGCAATTAACAAAAATGCAATGCCCTGCTCAAGTTTTGTTTGCACACCTCGAGTGCGAGGTACAAAACTCAAAATTGTACAGGTAGAATAGAAATACTTTTGAACTTTGGCTTATTTGAGACTGACACATTTCGCACCTGCTTCAAGCGAGTTGTGGAAACACAAGCGGCATGAGCCTTGAATGATTGATAGTGGGCCTGAGTGACTGTGTAAGAGACTAACTGAGTGAATGAATGAGTGAGTGAGTGAATGACGAAGTTTGTTAAAATGTTGACAGAGTCCATGACCCAGCACAGGCACAGGCACTGGCACAGGCGCTTTCCATTTGCCGACAACGTCTCCATCTGTCAGCTGTCAGTTTCGCACGCTGGCAGGCTCTCTGAACTTGGTATTTTAATTGAGTTTCGAGTTCACAAAACTCGTGTTCCAACTGTAACTGCAAGCGAAGATTTATGCGATTTACTTAGGCCACTTGCCTGGCGTTCAACCAGGTCATAAAACGCTACTTAGGAATTTGAGCAGTTAAGCCATTTTATACTTTCTCAAAGGGTATGCGCAATTTAATATGCTGTTGGCAAAAAAAAATAATATATAGATTCTTACATAACAAAACGTGTACAAATAAATTATTTAAAATATGTTTTAAGCCAAAGTAAGGCAGAAACTCAGAATTTTAATTACTGACAACTTAAAGACTATTCAAGCGTATTTCAATTTACATAAACGGAAAAGCTTTCCGTTTCCATTTTCAATGCGTTCGTCTGGAAAATGGAAAAGCAACTACTACTACTACTACTACAACTATAGTTGTTTATTTAAGTACAAAACTGAACAAAATTAAATGAATCTCATTTGAGTAGGTAGCTTTTTTTCCAGTGATTTAATTGAGATTTGCCTGTTCCTGAATCCAGTATCCTTGTTAGCCAAGATCATAGCTATCTCCTCAGGTTAGAGTGTTTCTTACTTTCCCGTTCAAAATTGTTGTATGAAAGTAATTTATTTTTATGTATAAAATATTAAATAAATATTTATTCTTTATTATCCCATTCGAAGAGATTCTACTTACTTTTCCCAAGGCTACAAAGTGACTGCCTTTATTTGGCGTGTATTTCAAATAACTAACTTTTGTAGAACAAAATAAAATTTAGAAAATTTTATTTTAAATTTTATAAGGAAAAAAAATGAATGAAGAATGAAGAAGCTTAACATAAAAGAGCGAAAGAGTATGCATGATTCGATGTTGTGAGAGCCATCAAGTTCTCCTAGTTAAGCTGCTAGTTGGTTTAACTTTTATTGAACAAACAGTTGGAAATAGCAGATGCCGTGTTGAATTGGTTTTTATGGCTTTGCTGCAACGCTGCGTATGCGCAATGCCTGCCCCGGCTCGCCTTTAACCCAGTTTGTTTAGCCCACTGTTTGTTTCCGTTATCATTAACACTTTTCGTTGTTGCCGTTTGACTGCGTTGTCTGTGTGTTAATTGGTGAAGCAGGTCATAGTTGTAGTCGTAGAGGAAAACACTTTGGGCGGGTGCCAGGTGACTTGGCAACCTTGTCCTTCTTGCGAATCATTCGAATCGAATCGAATCCAATCGAAATAAAAATGTAACAAATGTCTGTGCCTCCCTCTCGCTAACTGATAAGATGCACGCATTGCGTATACGCAGCGTTTGCCTATGCAAACAGACAAGTAAATGATTGTAAATAAGTTTAAGTGAGCTATAGAAAAGTGAGTGGCTCGTCCGTCGGCTTGTTTGTTTCTCGCCAACTCGACAAACACACCGACAGCCATGTAAACACAAACATTTCAAGCGCAAACAGAGAAAACGAAAAAAAAAACAATATTATAAACTGTTGTGATTGCAGGTAAATAGTCGACTGCTCAGAGTGAAGGCAGGCGACAACAGCACCGAGACTTGCTCAGACTGCAGCTTCTCATTATTGATAGCTGTTCATTTATCATGCCGACTGTTTTATCTATATTTCCCGCCTACCCCCAACGCCACCGCACCCGCCATCTGATAAGCGCTCCAAAAGTCAACGATCTTGAGTTGGGGCTTGTCACTATCACTATCACTATGACTATCCACAAAATCAGCTGCCAAATTGCGCACTGCACTATAAATAGACTGGGATGACTGGCGAACAGGTAGTTAAATGATTTCATGAACACAAATGAGCAATGCAAACAAATACAACTAAGGAATAAGCAAGCGGAATGACAAAAATGCTATAGTTAACGCTTCACTGGACAAGGGGGAACATATCTCTATATATATATATGTTTATATATAGAGACTGCCTGAACATGGGAATCAAAAAGCTAAAGTTACGTCCCACTGGAGCGAAACTATTTACGATGGCTGCCAGAGAGAACTGACGGTATTTCAATTTTAGCATACTTGAAATGCAGCTAATTCCGAACATATGTCGAAATAAATAAAGAAAATCGGATTTGAAAGTTAGAGCAGTCTGTAGAACATAAATGTCAAGAATTTAAAAAAAAAACGAATTTTTAAGATTTAATGCAAAATTTATATATATTTATGTAAAGGTCTGCATAACGTCGAAAAGCAGAATATAAATTGCAATGAAATTTGCAAAAATCGCCCAAAAAAAAAGCCTGATGAAATAAAATACATCTACAAAAAAAAACATGGTTTTTAGATAGACACAAACTTCCGTTTAATAATAATTAAATGAATATATTAATAATAATATATATTAAATGAATAATAAGCTGAGTTATCCTAGCCAACAAAAGAATGGCGAATTTGTAATATTCAGACCGATTTTTCATCCGACTGAAAGAATTCTAAATAATTTCAGTCGAGTCAGCTGCAGTTGACTTCGTTTAATGTTGATCAGCATTGAATATATAATTTGTATAAACAAGTTAACTGAATGGTATCATAAATAAGTTATTCACATTAATAGCGATAACAGGTAAGAGAATATATATATATATATATATATATATATATATATATATGTGTGTATTTATTGTCGGATCTGCGCATAAATTGCAATTAAAAGCAATTGCAATAACCGTGTCGATTTGCAATTACAATTGCAAATGGTTATTAATTGATTTCGCTGGTGTGCCACAAACATGAGGCACAAACTCACATTAATTATTCAACAATCATAATTCATCGAACATGGGCCAAAGCAGTGAAATTATTTATACCTCGTCGGCCATTGTAATTGTCATGTTTGTAAGCAGTTGCCGGTCTTTTGTTAACGGCCTGTCATTTGTTGCTTATGACAGGCTCGTCACACACCCACACACACACACATGTGTGTGTGTTTGGTAGTTGAATGGAGCATGACATAAGTAAATGTGTTTTCGGTTGTCGGCTGTCGTTTTACCTTTTCTGCTGTTGACTTTGACAAAATGCTGGCATACATATTATTATGTAACATGCACAAAAAGACTTAATAGTTCTAGCCAGGTCTGGAAATGATATATTTAATTCGATTTATCACAGTAGTTCTGAAGACATGAGAACAGCCCGAAACCATTCGATGGCCACATTCTATTACTAAATGTGACATGACGAGCTGAGGCGAATCGATTTGTTATAGACAGACAACAGCATCAGCATCAGCATCAGCAATAAAATGGCTTTTAGTCATTCTTTATATAATATGCTGCATTGCATCTCACTCAGCTGAACAATGTTTTTTACCTATTTTTGAGCGAGTAATGCTAATTGCAACTTTGCTTACTCCGTGACTATCGTTTCCTTTACCTAATTATTAAGCGTAATTCGCATTAATTTAGTATTCCGCACTTTGTATAGGTGATTATCACTTCTAAAGTTTATTGAGCAACACGCTTATGATTTATGACCTACTTTTCAAGAATAAACTAAGAAAGAAAGAGAACAATTGAACATTATCAATTTCCATGGACCATTAATAATATTCGGGCAACACATCAATAACTGAAAACTCATGCGAAAAAACACACATTTACAATTATTAAATATTTTGTATAAAAATGTGCGAAATCAGCACGAAATGCATGTGATGAAAAGCAGAAAGGGCAACTATCTGATTTATAAGATGTGTATACCCATTAGCGTGTTTGTTGATGTTGCTAAATGATCTCCAGCTTGCTGGCGCCTTGATTAATGATTCCAAAAGAAAACTCAAAGCGTGCCGCTTAAAGGCTCTACACAAAAAGTTTACCTTAAAATATAAAATAAATATAATATTTCTGCGAATTTGATAAATCATCTTTAGACAGCTGCACTTTATCAGAATAAAAAAATACTGAGTTACAGTTGATAGTTGCTTTTTTGCCAGCATTTCTTAAAAAAAAGGTAAAATAAATAAAATTTAAAACGAAAGAAAAAAATAATAATCAAATAAAGGAAATAATTCTGAAGCTATTATTATATAATACTTATTAACTTAAAAAAAAGTCACAAG
Organism: Drosophila percnosoma; assembly: GCA_035043855.1. Lineage (NCBI taxonomy): Eukaryota > Metazoa > Arthropoda > Insecta > Diptera > Drosophilidae > Drosophila > Drosophila percnosoma. Next base: position 18,400 of record JAWNMQ010000286.1, read on the forward strand.
TATAGACAAGCAAGCCTACCAATTTGTAGGCGATAGTCGACTAACAGATATCCTGTATTAAATTTAACAACTGAGGTAGCTCCCAGACGAGCTCACTCTAGCTCAGCATTTTTATAATCCTATAATATTAGTAACGCTGTGGACATAATCAGGTGCAAATTATGATGTAGTTCAATCGACTTGTAATCACTCCTCTTATAGTCTCGACATTTGTTAACTGTAGTCACAGATTGTTAACGTCTTGATTCTGTAGTCTAAATCTCAATGAGCTTAACTGCTTAGCCAACAATTGTTTTAATGGCTGTAATCTTAAAGAATATTGTAGTGAATTATATTCCAATAATATGATTGCCTCAAGCCGTCTGTTGTAGTATTTTCTGCATACATACATAACAGTAAATGTGTGTGTGTGCGTGTAGATGTATTTGTTGTCTTCTAGCCGCATTCGCTTTTCATCCTGGCCAGACCATGTTGGTCTGGCTGGCTGGCTTTGGTTTGCTCTCATTTTGCTTTTTTTCCACGCTTATTATGTGTTTTGTTGATTTTTTCTTTTTTTCTGTTTTTTCAGTTTCTTTTTTTTTTTGCTTAGTTTAAATGCCGTCAGACAGGATTTTCCACTTTAATGCAGGCGGCGTCATCCCTGCTGCGGCGACTGCAGCCGCTGCTTTAGCGTGTTTTTTTTTTGTTTTGTGTGTGTTTTTTTTTGCAGCTCATCATGCAGCAGCTGGAATCCGCATCTGAATCCATGGCCTGTGCACCTTCAGCCTCAGCCGGAGTCTGTCTACATTCTATTTGTTGGCTGGCTTTGTTCGCATTCAGGCTAATGCTGGCTTTATGCATAGCTTTCTAAGCGCATTATGCGGCATGTTTTGCTCAAAATATTAACAAAATTATGTTAATCCGCCCCAAGGTGCACGTTAAACAAGTAAGTCCCGCCCCTTCCCGCTAACTGGCGCGCCGGCGCAGGCCCATTATGATGCGCTTCATTACTGGGGAACGAGTTGAATCATTTTAATAGCCACTGCAATTACGAGCACATACAAATATAATTATACACACACACACACCCATTACAACACCCCACCACAGCACACCCGTTCAGCCCTTTCGTCGCAGATTGTGCTCCTCTTAATCTTCGTTAATATATTGCACGATTTTCTGCAGCGTTTTAAAACTCTAGAAAAATTATTTGTGGGGCAATTATTAACGGCATTTAAATTCTATAATTATTTTAGAACTGAATTCGTAAACAATTGAACAACTTTTTATACAATATAATTTTATAATTTTTATATAATATAATTTTTGCTATCAATATATTGCAATAGCTTAAGCTATGATGAACTCAATATTGATGACAAATATGTATAGTAAAAACAAATTCCGAAATAATATTCAAATTTGCATGACAATGAAAATTACAGACTTGGTAAGGATATGCACTCAAAAGCTTTAACAATTGAGAAATTTAATCTAAACATTTTATAAATAAATTAAAACGCACCAAAAAAAGTATTGCTCTTAAATTTAATTCGACAAGTTTCAAAATATTTCGCTTGTTCTGTTTTAAAAACTTTTGAAATCGATCAAATGAAATGAACCTAATCTATAGCTCTTATTGTCTCTATAATCGGCTATTTAACAGACAGAGAGACATGGCTAAGTCGATGCTGATTAAGAATATATATACATTATGGAATCGGAGATGACTGCTTCTGCCTGTTACATACTTTTGCTACAACATCATTATAAAATGATTACCATTTTTAATGGGTATGAAAACTGAAATTCACTCACTTGTAAAACATGTAAGAGGTGAAAATATTTACAATAATAATATGCATATGAATTAGAAAATTATATATTTACTAGACCTGCAAATCATTTAAATGTTATTCGATGCTATGCATGAGTTTGAAATACTTTTCAAATATCTCAAATATCGCAAGCATGCAAACAAAGGAAAACAAGTTTGAGAACATAAATAACAAACGCGCCGCCTTTGACCCCACTGTGATGACTCGTTAGTGTTCCGAAATAGAATTGATAGTATTCGTCATATCAATTAAAAAAAAAACAACGCCAACGCCTTATCAACAAAAATACAAAATACAAAAAACAAAGGCATAAAACGCAGAAAATTTGAATTGAAATTGATTTCAAACTAATTAGTGGCTGTCAACTTATGCATCTAATACGAGTAAATAACAAATGTTAATTAACACTTGGTATAAAAATGCATAACAAGCTGCTGCTGCTGCTGCTTTTGCTGCTGCTGCTGCTTTTGCTGCTGCTGCTGCTTTTGCTGCTGCTGCTGCTATTAAATATTCATTCACAAAGTGTCGCACAATATGCAACCGGTTAAAGTCGCGATGGAAACGCGCGCGCGTCGCTATTAAATGGCGCCCAAAACGCTAGCGTCAATTTATGACTGTATTCAAATGTGGGCCAGTCTGCATAATAATAACCATACTCAGCATTGGCTATCATTATTGCTAATGACTGGACAAGTCCAGCTGGTTGGGAGGAAATGCAAATGAGAAAGACAGCTGCAGACACAATGGACAAAGCTGACCAGGCTTGTTGGCCAATTAGCTGTTTGTGTGCCTCTGTATCTGTTTATCTACCAGTTGTGAGGACAGTTTGATGGATTACTTAGCACAATGAATCCATCGTCAGCAGACTTGAACGCATTTAATCATTCGCTCATTCAATCGCTTATCTATTTATTCGATTGTCGAACGGCTAATTACGGTAAAAGTTTTTTGGGCACAGAAGTTTGGCTAAATGCCAAATTCTCAAAACCAGTTTCGAAGCTGACGGGCTTGGCTAGTCTGTGAGATAAGCACCATCCAAAAATGGCTTGGAGAAATTTTTGCAGTCAAAACAATTAGACAGCCTGGCGGCGGGCCGCTCACAACTTGCCACTTACAACATACAACTTACAACTTGTTGCCGTTGTCGTTGCCGCTGAGACAGGAAAATCTCTTGTCAAACTCTCCGGGACGAGACGGGCCAAGTCGAGCTTGGCTTCGTCTCCTATTTCCCGCCTATTGCTGTGGCTGTGGCAGTGACTGGGTTACCTGCAGCGTGAAAAGTAAAAAGTGCGCAATTAAATGCGTTGCAATTTGCCCCACGAAGAAAATGCGACAAGCTAAACAAAATAATACAAATGGCACCAAGGCGATAGCCGACTTTCCATGCTCTCTCGTATTGATATTACCGATGGGAATTGTATACCACTTAAATATCTTTGTGGAGCGTATTTGAATTTCGTTTTGAGGCTTGCAAATTATTGAAGATGTCTTTCATTAACTATATAACATAACAGTTTTTGAAATAAATAAAATACTTTTAAATTTCTGATGTGGTAAATCAAAATTCAAAAATCCAATTAGATTTTATTTTTAATGTCGACTTATATCAGTTAGTACAAAAAGGAAAAATTAACAAATTCTTTACAAATAAAAATTAATATAAATGCGCATTAAAATTGTTTTTTTAACATTTCTGGACATAAATTGGTTCAAAATTTGTTGCATGAATTGGGAATAACCCGGAAAACAACATAATATTTTTTATTACGAACTCGTAAATACAACTGAATTCTATTTACATACAACATTTTCTTTAGACCAATTTGAATTTTAATTGCCCAAAATTGTATTTTTACGCGTTTAAAAAATGTGAGATAATTAAATGGTTTTCTAAGAAAATTTAATAATATAAATATTTGAATTTTTAGAAGTGTAATTATTGAGTGACTGCTTCAAGATTATTTAAGTGAAAATAAGCAAAACATTTCTGAAAGCCTTAACTCATGCTAGCTTGATCAATTAGTTAAACTACTTTATATCCTGTACTGATTGAATGGAACTGTATTATTTCCAAGTGCGATGTTTTTCGCAATCTTGTAATATATCAAATGTAAATTGTAATCTTTTCTTATAAGCGTTGCTTACAATTAACTAAGTGATCGATCAATGGATCCAATTAATCGAATAATTGCAACTTTGTAACTGTTTAAAAAAATTAATTTATAAATTGATATATCTACAATGTACAGGTATATATGTGTGAGTGTTCATCAAAGCGTTGCCAACATGGCTGTAATGCCAGTGTGCCCAACAAAGCTAAAGAAAGAAAATGGGCCTGGGCAGCGGCGCACAAGAAACAACAACAGCAATTAACATAAATTGCGTACGCGTTGCGGCTCATTGACTCTTAAAGGGGTTCCTCTATAGTTTGGGTTCGCATCTGGGACAGCTGCCCGTCAATCATTCGCACAAATGAACTCTGACATTTCAGCGCAAGAGGAGGAGGAGGTGGAGTTGAGTTACTGCCGCATAGGTAAACACAAAAAACCAAAAAAAAAGAAACAAAATGTATTTAAAAAAAGAAGTTACGCTATTTGTCAGTGCGACGCACCTGTCGCAATGGCAAACATTTTAGCCGCAGCTGAGCCGACCTACAGCATGGGGCAAGTGCGCGATAAGCATCGCAGCAGCCTCATAACAACAAAAGATTAACACGCCGGAAAAGCAAGAAGTGTGCACAGATGGACACCTCAGATTAGGGACAGCAATCCTACAAAAAAGAGACCAAAGAACGGCCACACGCAGAAACAAAAAGGAGAGAGAGACAGAGAGAGTGTGAGAAAAGGGGAGAGGGAGCGAAACCAGGTAGGCAGCAGGTAGAAATGCCGGCGGTTTTTTTTTCTGTTATTGCTGTTGCCACAAGGATGCAGCAGCAACAGCAGCAGTTGTAGGCAACCGCAAGTAGTATTCCAGGATCTCGTGTTACAAACTCAACAACACTTCAGACACCCAAGTGTCACTCCAAACAAAAAAGAAGAGTGTTATTAATCGGTAGCCGTTAACTGATCGCAAATACACTTAATTGTAACTGTGATATGTGTGTGTGTGTGTACGCACCTTGAAGTGTATTTTTTATTTGGCCTTGCTGCGGTCGCTGCTGCTGCTGTATTTGATTATCTTGATTATTTGTAGTTGTCGACTTTTAATTTTCACTGCTTGAAATTCACTTTTATTTATTTTTATTTTTTCATATATATTTTAGTTTGGTATTGATAGCCTGAAATTTTAATAGAAATAATAAACTTAATTAACCCAATAAATAGGGAGTAATAAAAACAAAACATAAACAAAAACAATAACAAAAACCCCAACGATGGTCATAAATCATTTAATCAATGGTGGTCCATAAAAATGCCGACTATGATAGGCAAGCAGGCTAAGAGGCTGAGGCCGAAGGCGAACGAAGGCCAAACAAATGAGATGCCCAATTCACCTCCGCCACTCTTTACTCCCCGCTATCCTCTAAATGCCGCCCCCGCTCAACCGTTCTGCGTTCGCCGGTCGCCCACACGCCACGCTTCTCGTTCGCGCTCTCGTTTTTGATTAGTCGCCGCCGCACAGCTGCTTGGGCAAGCGCCAATGCACTCCACGTTATTAATAACAAGTTCATGTTTGTGTGTGTGCGTAATTTGAAAAGCCCGCGGCAATTGTGAATGCATTTATTTTGATGACACAAAACATGCATAGGCAACTGACACTCGGCTAAACGTTTTGCAAACTAATCACTTGTTGTTTTTTTTGGCGCACTTTCTGCTACCTCATCACACACGTACTGTTTGTTGTTGTTGTTTTTATGGCCGCGCGACAATAAAACGTATTTTATCATTTAGAGCTCATTGCGTTGCTGGCGTCCGCGTCACAACCACAACGTTCGATGTTTTACTTTCGACTGAGCACATTCAACGCGCCACAGTCGATGTATTTGATTTTTGCGCGTATGATATCGATAAATGCTAATTTGGTCGATTGCTGCATATCGAATAGACAGACTGTTAAGCGAATTGCAACTATGTTAAGTGGGGAATTATTAAATATCCCCGCCTAAAGAGAAATTCCCTTGATCTGCTTATTTGAAAAGTTATAAAATAAAACATTTATTAAAATATAATTAGAATGGTAAATAATAGCGAATGTCGATGTAGATTGACCCAATCTGAAAAGCAATCCCAACCGCAGGAGTTGAAACAATATTAGATTTGTTGTTGCTTTTTTGTGGTTTATTCAATTTTAAAATATATGCCATTTACTTAAATGATTTTAAGACTATGAAGGTGTTTTGTGATCTATAGTAAGTTAAGGTTTAGAATATGGGCAAAGAAATCGCAGTATTTCGATCGAATTTCATATAGTGGCACTTCAATTCGATCGTTTTCTTCTTTTCTTTTTTGTTATCTTGGTTCTCTGCCCTTATTATATATTTTTGGATATATATAGACATAGAAACCTCATGCAAAAGTTTAACGCTATATTTTGGGTTTGAGTGTTGTAGTAAAAAAAAAAATGGACAAATCAAACAAATGTACATCATATGGCAAGCGATCTTTGGCATTATCGTCTATAAGTAATTATATACATGCCCAAAGTAGTCGCCATAGACAGACAACACCAATATAATGACAAGTGTTAAATATAAAAAAAGAAAAAAATAATATTTGTTTATGTAAAACATAAATGGAAAACATTAAACTCAAAAAACAGTTGCTAAATCGAACATACCGAGAGAGGTAGAGAGATAGAGGAAGATCACAAGGACCGGGCACTATCCAGCGTTGGGCGCAAGACAACGTTGGATGATGCGGAAATTCCATTGATATGGGCGAAATGTTTTTTGGCCACAAAATGTGGTGAGCTGTGAGTTGACTGAATTGTTATCCAAAAGAGTAGCAAAATGCGAATTTAATTCCTAATCCGAGATGTGAAACGAACGATGTGCCGAAGTGAACGAGTGAAGAACGAAGTGGGATGCGTTTTCCAAAAAATCCTCGCGTATCCTGTCCATTTTTTGTGCACACGTTCATCATCCTCCACACATCTGACACCCACAAATTAATTACATTAATCCATCAATCGAAAATACACGAAAAATACACCCAAAAGATGTAACGAAGCTCTCAACCGGATGGATTCCACATAGCCACAAGCCAAGAGCAAAGAGAGATTAGAATCAAATTCATTCATGTCCTCCAATTGAGTGCCGTGGGAAAACTGCATCCCACGTAGTCCTAGCGTTCTTTTATCGAACAGAATGACTAATATCCGAATGCATTTATGAAGAATTCCTGATACCATTTTTCATAAACAATTACGCTTTCCAAATTGCCTGCCTCCACTAATTTAATCCAATTTCATCTTTATCCTTTCTTCATTTCCACTTCACTTCACTCCAACATCAACATCAAAATTATCCTTCCTCCTCATCCTTATCCTTCCTCCTTCTCCAATAATCCTCATTATACTCCAAACATAAACGCGCAAAATGGGGAAGAGAAGAAAATAAAATGTAATATTAATAATTTGTTAAATGTCTCCATAGAAATTGTTGTGTTTTGATATTTCTTTTGTTTTGTTTACATATACATATTTATTTTGAATAGATGTGGGGTTGTTCTCTTATTGATGTTGTTGTGTTTGTTGTTGTTCTTGTTCAAATCCAAACGAAAAATTCTAATAGATTATTAATGCAACCAATGCAAGGGAAAGTGTAAAGGACCTTCCCTGAATCATCATAATAATAAGAATCAGTTAAGCTTAATTTGTCAATGTGTGTGTTTTTCTTTTTTTGAATGCATTTCATAATTTACACGAATTTTTCGTATTGGTGGAAAAGCAAGTGTAATATTTGTGTGACTTGATTTTCTTTCGATTGGATTTCCAACAGTATTGATTGAAGAGTTTCTTTTTCTTCGACAACTGATTAATTGCTTGACTGGCAGTTAGCATGAATTGTTTTATCAGTTAAGCATGTGGATAGTAAGAGGGACTGTTTTGGGGGATTTGCGGATATTTTTGATAGTTAACTTGCTTTTCCTAAATTTTCCTGGTTGAAAGAAACATTAAGATTAATGGATAATGATTGTAGATTTTTTTTTTTTTTTAGTAATTAGATCGTGAGCGAGACCTGGAATAGGATTGACGACGCACCGGTGAATATGTGGGAGTGCCCCTGCGACGTGGTCGCGACGAAAATGAACGCGATCGCGATCTGTAAAAAAGATAACCGAATGTTAATTACCAAACGTTTTACAACAATTAATTTTCGATTTGGAGTCAACTTACCTATCTCGACCATAGTCACGACTGCCACCACCACCACCACCACCGCCGCCGCCACCACCTCCCCCGCCGCCACCACTGCGCTCATTATCGCCGCTATCCTCACGCACCCGAATGTAAGCAACCTCACCCTGAAAAGTACACAATTACAATGAATACAATTTTAGATGGATCATACAATCAAAATAAATGAAAACAAATTGTTTTTTTGCTGTCGTTGCCAGGCAATAAACTAAATTACGAAGAGAAGGGTTTAAGGGTTGATCTCGCCGCCTTTTTTTATGTTTTGTTTTTCTGCAACAATATTCCTGTTCGATTTTGGCACTCACCTCATGGGAACGGAAACGCGAGTCGTCCAATTTCTTGATGGCATACTTCATGTCCTCGTGACGCAGAAATTCGACGACGCCTGAGCCATCCTTGTAGGTGTCCGCAAAGCAGACATCGCCTGCCTCCCGCATGTGATCCTTCAAGTCCTGCCACGAACCAGATCCGGGAAGACCGGTCACCATGACACGGTACTGTGAACGCTTGGCTGGTGGTCCCCGTCCGCCCATACGACCACCTCCGTCGCGGCTGCGATCGTTGCGATTGTTGCCGCGATAGCTGCCGGGGCCGCCGCCCCGGGGAAACTCGACGCGCAGGCGATAACCATCGTAGTCGTAGCCATCACGTGCCTTGACTGCATCGTCCGCATCGCTGTTTTTGCCGCCAAATATGAAGCAATTAATAATTATATTCCCCACTTATTATCTACACACTCGCAAGCGTATGTATGCGCGTGTGTGTGTGCATTACTCACCGCGCGTCTTCGAACTCCACAAATGCAAATGGCGGACCACGCCGATTCTTCAGATCGACAAATGTGACTTTGCCGAACTTGTGGAAGAGGTCCTGTATGTCCTTGGTGCGAATATCGGGTGGCAAGTTGCCAACATAAATGCGACACTCGTTGCGGGATCCCATTTTGTTAAATATTTGCAGTAGCCAATTTCCAATTATAAATAAAAACTTATTTTTTTCTTCAGAACTTCTGCCGTCACGCAATTACACACACAAGGAAAAAATCATATATACACGCACAAATTTACACAGTGTTGCTTGCCTTTCCGTGACACTTATCGAACAAAACCAATCGATAAATGAATAATTTCTACACACAGGTTGGCAGCTTCATAAATGGTTTCTGGTTTGGTCTTATTTAGTACAATATGACGCTCGGAGTATTGCGGCGTTTGTCTTTAGAAAACAACTTTTGGTTGCAAAAATAAGAAAATGAAAAAGTGCAAAATTATAGCTGGAGCAAAACAAATAACTTAAGGCAAAGTACTTGACGCGAGCGACGTTAGTAGAAAATGTGCAATAGTTGTTAAGGCGGGCGCTTGTAAAGCTGTTTTTGCTCTGCAACTTGCAGACAACAACCTTGAATACATATGTGTGCGTGTGTGTGTGCGTGTGTATTTTGTGTATATAAACAAAGTGCGAACGCGGGAATCGCCACGGTTAAAAATTGTGCTGCCTGCCAAATAGAATAAAATGTCCACAGTGCGCTGCATCAATTTCTGGGATCTGTGCCGCATCTGCACGGCGAGCAGCGAGCACAAAATCAACATCTACTCAGCCGACGGACGCGCCAAAAATCTCTGTCAAAAAATCACCGAATGTCTGCCAGTTCAAGTGAGTTTCCCCATACGAAAAAAACAACTGTTGTGGTTGCTTCTTCTTTGAGTATGCGATAAGCGTGCCGAAATTTGTTCGATTCTTTTATTATTCTTTTTCGTATTTTGACAATGACTGCTTTAAATTACTCTTTTTAGTTTAAAAAGACAAAACTATTTTTAAGACCAAGCGAGCGATTGTTGAAGTAGATATATAATATCTTATTTTATCTTTAATTTCGATTAATTAAAACAAAACAATTTTTCGTACAATAACTTAGCTTTCGAATGATTCCTTTTATATAGTCTACAATTTATCTTATCTTCAGTTTCGATTAATTAAAAAACAAAATATTTTTTCAGACACGAAGTTGAGAATTTTGAATTTTTAAATTATAAACCATTTTCTCGTACAATAACTTAACTATCGAATAGTTACTCTTATATAGTGTGCAAATTATCTTATCTTAAAATTCGATTTCTTAAAAAAATATAACTTTTTCAATGAAGAACTCAGCTTTCAAATGGATTCCATTATATATATGATATAAACTCATCCATTTCTTGAAATACAATCGAGTTTTTCAGACTAGAACTTAACTGTTACATGGTTTCTTTTATGTGGTCTAAATTTACAGGTTTTGTATCAATGTGAATCATATTTTTAATTTCAAATTTTTACCCACACAGATCGATGAGAAGGATCGTCTGCCCAAGGTGGTCTGTGCCCAGTGCGCCCAGCAATTGGATCAGGTCTACGAGATGCGCAACATATCGCTAAACTCGCAGACAATACTAAACAATTGGCTCAATCATCGCACGCTGCAGTCCGATGATAAGGTCTTCATAAAGGATGCAATCAATAACACCGGCAAGAGTCTCAGCGTGCTGGGCACTGCATCTAACAACAATAACAACAACAACAGCACCAGCAGCATCAGCAGTAATAGTCAACCAAATGATCTGCTTAGCAGCATTATGCAGGCTGTGGGCATGCAGGTGCAACAACAACAACAACAGCAGCCACAACAGCATCAGCAACAACCACAACAATACACAATCACTGTGGATAGCCACGTGCAGTCACATTCACTTCCTGCCCAGCCTGACAACAAGTCAGAAAAGCAAAAGTTAGTGCAATAAACAAAGTTGTAAAAATACTACTCATTCCACAATATTGCTATTGTTAATATGTATTTTGTCGTTTAGCACTCTGGAGGAATTTATACGCCTAAAGCCGGACATAAAAATCACGCCACTGGGCAAGAAGGACAACGGGCATAGCTCAGCCGGAAGCAGCAGCATATCCAATCTTAAGCAACAGCAGCAGCAGCAACATCAGTCGACGCAAGTGCAGCATTTGCATGCGCAGACACATCAAACGTTGACAGCGCTGCCGGCACCTGCAGCACAGCTGCAGCTGCAGCCGCAACAGATAAACGAGCTCAATGTGCTGCTGCAGCAACAGGCGCTGTGGCAGCAACTGCAGCAGCTGCAGCAGTCACAGACGCAAACCCAGTTTACCAGCTGCGGCGATGTGGTAGGCGGCAATGGTGCCGCCAATATGCTTTCGCCCAACAAATGCTTCTTGGCCATCACTCTGATCAGCAGATTGTCGAGCACATTGACACCAAGAATCTGGTGCTGCCCACCACCATATGCTCTGGAACCATTAGAAATGGAAAAAAGAAGTTGTGCAAAAGTATAAATGAACCATGTCCCAATAAGGGTTATATATTCTGGATCAGTCTCAACAGGCGAGTCGATTTAGACATGAACGATCTCAGAGACTGCGCGAGCCAAAAACTTCAAATTTGCAATAAAATTTCTCGTATATTAAAAGCAGAATTGACCTTATTACAATTTATCGATAACCGCACTAGTTTCGCGAATATCGATACAAATCGATTATAAAATATACCCCAACATATTGAGTATTTGTAGAAATTTCATTAATATTTCGTTAACGAAAACGAATTTTCATATTGTACAAACTAATATTAGCAAGCCTGTTTTATATTTAAATCGGACTAAAATATTCTAACTTGCTTAAAAACCGATTTGTCATATGCTGAATTGTGATTTCTATCGACCAACTTTAAAGGCTTTTAATGAATGTAATTTTCAAAAGTGTTCCAAACACCTTCCAACTTAAATTTAAGTTATTATTTTTAGTCCCTTTGTTTTGGTGTTTTATATTTTATCGCATTATTTTCATTTAGAATATTATTGTTTACCAGTTGAATTAACATTTGAATTGCTTTCGATTTGCAGCTGCAGCCACAATTGGCCACCGCAGATGGTCAGCCAATAATAACTTGACGCCGACTTCCATTCCAGCCACATTGCAGTTGACGCCGCAAACTTTGGGCAATGCAACCGCATCCACAACGACGACGACAGCCCATCAAAATCAGTTCCTTGTGCCTCAGCAGCCACAACAGCAGCAGCAGCAACAACAACAACAGCAGCAACAGCATCTTCAACAACAACAGCAACATTTATCGCCTGCCACAGCGCAAGTGACATCCCAGCAAATCATTCGATCTCCGCATGGAAGCGCAATTAACCCACAAGTGGTTATACGCAACATCAGCTCCGAGCCTGGCACACCGATAAGCATTGGCAATGCCGAGGGATCGATTACCTTCAAGATGCCCTCGCCCCGAGAGCAGCGCCAACAGCAGCAGCAGGCGAAACTTAAAATGTCAACTCCCAATTCAACATTTGGGGCAGCTCCTACGGCTGCTGCTGCTGCACCCAGTGCAGATTTAAGCAAGCGTGTGGCCCAGGTCAAACAGCCATCAAATGTGCCTCCCAGCAATGTTGCTGCACTGCAGCGACTCTCTTCCAACACAACCATCACCAAGCTACCCAAGCAGCCGCCGCCTCCTGTGGCAGGCAACAAAATGCCGCTGCTGAATAAGCTGAATATAACCATCAGTCGCATCTCAAATCAAGCGCCGACCAAGCCGGACCCCAAAGCGACAGCCACAGCACAGATGCAATCACAACCGCAACCACAACCACAACAGCAACCACCCAAACCACAGACGCAACCGCAGCAGGCAGCTCCAGCGCCGCCGCCGGCTGCTTGTGAACCAGCATTTCCAAATATTCCACATATTCTCAACCAGCGGAAAGTGATACGCAAACCGCCCGATGTGCATCCAAAGGCAAAGATAGCACGTCCACCGCAACAGATTCTGCCCGTGCCTGTCCAGCAGCCGGCGCCACTGACTCAGCAGCAGCAGCAGCACCAGCAACAGCAGGTCAGCAACACTGCCGTCTCTGTGCTGCCCATAACGCCACACGTTCAGTCGTAACGAGCACTTGTCGCGTCATCTGGTCTCCCCCTCGGGCCACAAGATGTTCACCTGCGATGAGTGCAAGAAGCCCTTCTCGCGCAAGGACAATCTCAACAAGCATAAGCGGTACGTGAAGCCGGTTGAAGAAATCTTTGAGAGAAATATGGCTAGCCAGGACGAGAATGAAATATGAATACCCAGCTCAAGATATATGAATATGGACGTGAATCTATGAATGGGTTACGAGTAGCTATATAGAAAGTTGTATTCTTATTTTATAAAAGGTAGACTCAAAATCCACAGCTGACTGGACGGATGCTGTGCATCTTTCCCGACGGGATTATGTACACAAAATAATACACTTGACTTGGAGCTACCGATAAACGTATATACCTAAACTGAAAGTTGAACAAAGTTCATTTTTTTATAATTTATTTGTTTCAACAATTTTAAATCGAATCATTGCAATAATCCAACAGCAACACTTAAACAAAAGTAGGATCAACAAGTTATATAATATCCAGAACCGAACGCTAATAAAAATTAAGTTAATTTACTTTAATGTTCTTTTTTAAATTTGTAAACAATTTAAGAAGTAATCCTTGCACAATACCACAACAGAAGAAGAATATGCTAAGTGGATTAAGTTAATTTTCTTTAAAATTTCTCAACAATCGGAAAAGTAATCATTAATTTGTAATTGAATTTAATCCGCAGCACTCATAGTGCACAGCCTGGCGAGATGCCGCAGCTGCACAGCTGTGATATATGTAACAAAAACTTTTCATCCAAGCAGCAGTATGAAAAGCACCGGGAAATGCATAAGAAAACGCCCGTCGATAATGCAGCGTCATCCACGCAACGCGCTGGCGCAGACCGTCAGTCCGCCAAGGTAAGAGACTGTCAGTTTTTAACTGTTTCATATTTATTCACTTTCTTTTTTTTAGGATATCTTTGAGGTGAAACAAGCAGCGCCCGCAGCACCTCAAACGCAGACGACGCAGCAATCGCAAATTCAGGTGCAACAACAGACGCAACAGGGGCAACAGCAGCCGCAGATCATGCATGTGGATCTGGATGGGAGTACAATTACCATCACGCAGGCGTCCGATGCCAGCATGCCAACCTCTCTGGCCAACTTTGTGCAGCTGGGCTATTCACAATTCCAGAACTCCAGTGGGCCCACAGGCCAAATAGTTTGTAAACTTGAAAAGTAAACACGCAAACTATTTTGGCTTAACTTGAGCTCGATTCATTTTCTAGTCCTTGCCTAAGTTTCATCACGATTCTCCTTATCGCTCTTCGCCAGCCAGTTTCCGATTTAAGTAATTTATTAAGTTTTTTGTTTTATTTATACAATCCAATGCGCTTTGTCTCCAATTGTGCAATAACTGATCGTGTTTTTACTTTTTGATTATTTTAATTATTTGGATTTTATATTTATAGTCAAAGCAAACCATTCCCAGTCATGTTTAGTTTTGATTTTATATGTTATTTTTATTAAATAGTATGTGTGTATATTCAATGACTTGCCAATTTCAGTAGTACAGGTGATTGTACGTCGATTTTATTAGGATTTAACTGTAAATATTTACGGAGATCAAATACATTGTAGTCGTCTACTAATACTAAAAACCTTTGTAATATCCACACCTGTTAGAAATGCGCAAATAAAACCAAATCGAAAATGAAAAAATAAATCGTTTGTTTTGTGGTAAAGCTCATTTATTTTGGTTTTGAAGCGCTCGAATCGGTGCGATATATAACATATGGCATTCCCACATTGTTTATTCCACATCGATTTGGGTGGGTTTTGCGATTTTCCACGCGTGGACTGCAACTATAAATGGGAAGAAACAAATAAAGAAGAAAAACATTTTTCTTCCATCCTTAAATCATTTTGGCTTCCACGAATTGAATCGAATGCAGGCGCAGATGCAAACTTAAGCACGTTTCGAACTAAATATTACGCAAATCAATTCTCTGAAAATTTGCAATTTTGAAAAAAAAACCATTCAAAATGAATAAGATTTAAATGTAAAATAAATGAGCAAATACTTTGATATGGGTTTTATTAATACTTTGAATGGGATGTGAATGGATGGGGCACTATTTGAGCATTGTGATAAATAATAGTAGCAAATTCTTTGGCTTAACTTAACATTGACAAATGAATATACTTAAGACTAGCAACTAAGCGCTAAATAAATACTACGATAAGGCACTGGAACGGTTCAAAGGAGCAGTTCCTCTGAGGTAAGCAGAAAGCGTAGCATTCGAACAGGCCGCATGACAATTCAAGATTTGTAGCTGTGAACTGAATGATTGTGAATACGAGTTACATATAATAATTTACTAATTGTGAATAGCTACGTGCTTGTTATTTGGATACATGATGAGCAGAACAAACAAAACCAAACCAAACCAGACCAAAAACAAATAGAACAAAACAAACCCAACCAAAACCAAGCAGGTGTCCAAAATTAAAACCAGAATAGTGCATAACAATTATTTGGATGCAGGGCTAACCTTTAAGCTCGTTTTGTTTGTGGCTCAATCGTAACTCAATGAGAAGTTGTTTATCTTTTGAACATCGCCCCACACTTGAATCGACTGGATCTCTGACAGGGAGAATAGTGTCTCGAATTTCGTGACAAAGTTATGACCCTGCCCCTGGTAGACGTGTATGGTGGAATCGTCATAGTCAAATCGAAATTCTAGTGAAAATGTCGACTCTGTGAATAGTGAATAGTCAAGTTCGGCATGGATGCCATCTATAATACTGGATATACTGGGCACTTTCATATCGCCTTTACCATCGAATATATTCAAAATCGTTTCCTGATGCGATGAGCTCCACTCGCCATTAATCTTGTAATTCTCGATGATTGTCTGTGTCGGCATCCTAACTTTAAAGTGATACGTTATGTTGTCTGTGCAGTTGGGACTGTTTACGAAATTTATGGAAAATCTGTAAAAGACAAAAGGGAAACGTTAATTCAAATTATTGGCAAATGATTGGTATATTGATGAACGACAAATATTTCATATAAATATCCCATATAAATTATTCCAAAAAGAGGTGTGAATTATCTATAAAAAGCAGCAGCAGGCACACGTTTTTTTATAGCGTGGGCGTCAAGAACGTGCTCACCATTAGGAATCTCCGGCTATGAATATGCTTTCTAACCGGTATTCAAAATACTCACGAATGATTCATTGTCCAAATATTTGCGCCAATTTGTATTCAACGTTGGGTCTTGGGCAATTGTTTCCCAACCATTAATTATTATTAGCTTTTTGAGAATCGTTTAGAGGGGGCTCTAAGCAAAAGCTTTATAATTTTTTTTATCTTGTTTTAACAATAGGCAACCTAAGGTACTTCCAGACATACGTATATACGTAATGGTATTCGCTGGAAATATTATGACTATCACTGCTATTTTTGACTTATTATATTTGTAAGACACTCAAAAAATAAACTGTAAAACAGATAAATGAATTTATTCTCCGATTGTCAGCTAATAAAGATTAAATTGCAAGCAATATAAAATATGTGTTGTCACTTAAGATATTTAAAAGAATCTTTAAATGTCTGTGTTTAACTTATCATATTTTTGGATGACAATCAACAATTTTCCAAATATGTTTTAGGCATAAGATAAAAGTAAATTTAAAAGTAGTTTCCCTCTCTAATCAAATCTAACCTAATCTAATCAGACTGCGGTTAAAATATGTAAATTTAATTAAAATATATTTAAATAAGCAAAAATATTTATTTGATTTCTTTAATTAATAATAAGAAATTTGAAATACCAAACCCTTTTCAGTTATTTCATACTCTAAAGTCATTGGCGGTAAAGCATTCAAGCTACTTATTAACTTGTTTGTCAAAATGAGTCACATTGTTATGGAGTATGTGGTATAAGCACCAAGGCCTTATCAACGCAGAAGCAGCAACAGTTAATGTCGTGTTATCAACGCGACAAGATAACATTGTCGATAGCTACGTCTTGTCAATAAATTCCCATGACATGTAAACAAATTCCCTTGGCATGCCTTACAGCACGAAGCCGGATTCGCTTGTGAAATGGACAAGCTCTTGGGCTATGATGAAATCAGTTGAATTGTGATTTATTGACATCATTTGACCACTGACCATCGTCTTGAAAGAATTTGCTTGCTCACCCAGAGAATAACGACCTGTTGATTGCCACAATGTATATTATCTGCTTCTTCACACTCTTTGTGGTTTATGTGTTTCTGTTTTGAACAGATTTTTTCATTTGCTTTTGTTGTTTTGCTTTGTGCCGGCAATTTAGCGGCATCTTCAGCGCGTGTCTACTGCTTTAATTTTGTTTGTGTTGATGATGTCATTGATGGGAACTGATATACATATATAAATACACAAAAAATCTTGTCGATGCCAGCGATAGCATTTCAATTAGGACCTCATAAAATTGCAACTATTTTTAACGGTTTAAATTCCAATTGTTTGACTAAAAGTTCTTAAAATAGTCCACCCATCTGTGAACCATTAATCACCCCAAACTAAAATTGCTGCACGCGAAAACGTGTTTTTTCTAGTTCTTGGAAAATGTTAACCTACATAAAGGACGTCCAATCGATAATTCTAAATGGGTTTTCATTTGCATTAGTGTGTTGGGCAACTTACTGATTAGGCTGCTGATGCATAGTTCCTACTATAGTAAATTTATTCATCCTGTCCGATTCGTCGGGATTTGTTGGTAGCACAAACAAAAATTTCACATTAGCCATTTTAATTTTTCATTTAGCAATGGGCTGGTGGGCACGTTTAAACAATTAAGCCGACACGAACAACCGAGCCGTGGAGCTCTTCACAGTTTGCCAGCACTTATAATACTGTTCGACCGACGTACTCAACGAAAATATCGTGTCAAAGATCGCACAACGACGTCACTGATTAAATTCTGTCGGCTGAAGACGAAGTGCATAATTGAGGATTTAATTTACGTATATTTGTCGGTGTCTATATATATGTGTGTAAGAGCAAGACCAACAAACTAGGCGCGACACGCGTTGACTTGCTTCCGCCACGGCGAGTGAGTAAATACTGAGCGAACGAACGGTTTCGGGCTGGCCTACATTACACAGACGAAAAGAACGGCGCACCGAAATCCCAAATACACTCGCCGTCAGTTGTTTACTTACATTTTAATTTAAATTGATTGTCAAACGAAGAAATACATTTTATATATTAATTCTTCATATTTGTACAATGTTTTTACTTTCCTTTCCTTAATTTTTGAAGCTTTATTTATTTATCAAAAGACGTGTGGATTGCCTTTTGCCCTTTATTCAAGCTAAAATACATTCAGCCAGAGAATATGTATATTTATGAAATGTCAACAGCCGTGTCTGCGAGCTGTTTAAATATATAATCACTA
Source organism: Drosophila percnosoma (assembly GCA_035043855.1). Lineage (NCBI taxonomy): Eukaryota > Metazoa > Arthropoda > Insecta > Diptera > Drosophilidae > Drosophila > Drosophila percnosoma. The sequence continues at coordinate 36,945 of JAWNMQ010000286.1, forward strand.
AATATGTAGATTTCGCTCTCCAACAAATTAATCCCAGGGTTAATACGTTTTTTTTTTTTTGGATCCATAAGGTTTTATATTTCTTGTAGTGTACTTTTGGGCTGCATCAAATTAAAGAAACCCACATTTAAATAAGAACCGGAACCGAATCCGTTAACGGATTGAAAATCTGAGCGGAATCGGATGGATGTTTTTTGGAATACAATATATAAATAATATAATATAATAAAAATATTATTGAAATGTATACCAAAAAAGGCGATTGAAATAACGAAAATAACGAAATAAATAACGAAATCGGAAAAAAATTGTCGTCATTGGGGAATTATGAAATTGAAAAGTTTATGCAAAATCTAGGAATTTTGGAAAAATCTTGCTGCAACGCAAGGGATTTTCATAGCCAGTTATTAATAATTTGAATGATATATGACGTATATAATATATATATTTGTGGGTCCCAAATATTGTTTATTAAATAATACCGTTCTCTTCACTATAGATCATGTGATTTTACAACTGTAATTTTGTAGTTTTGAATGCACAACCCTCTTTAGTTCCGATCCGGATGAATTCAGATATTTATGCAGGCAGATGTCTCCCAAATATCTATAGATACACATCCTGTTTATTTTTTGGTAAGATAAATAAATAAAGGTCAGAAGCGCAATTTTGATAGTTTTTATTCGCTTTACGCTTAGTTATAACCTTAACATTGCTTAAACTTGCTGTTTGTCATCAATTCCGTCACTGCGTTTCCGCCGATAGAAGTAATAGAATAGAATAATAGAATCTTACAATACTTCCACCCTTCGATTTTGTGAGCTTAGAAAAATTGAAGATTACTTATCAAATTTTTTTCACCAGTGCCTGATGAAACCCCATTTTACTACAACAGTATACCCATACCACGTTATACGACACGTTTCCGATTTACGGCCTAAAATGTTTTGCCATAACTGCAAAAAAAAACTTTTCATATGAGGAACTCATTCAGTTGTAAGAGGTACTGCCATTGGATGAAGAGACAGAGCCTGTTGTATCCGAACAGCTAACATCAAAAAAATTGTTGAAAGCTTTTTCCTATTTCGAACAAGGACTAAACATCCCCTTTGAAAACGATCCTGACGTCGAACGTAGCTGTTGTAAGTCACTGAAGAACGAAATAGACAAGAATGCAAGACAAACAATGTTGGACAAGTTTTTTAAGCCAGGCCCACCCATACCCGCAAAAATTGATGACAGTTACAGTTATCTCCGGTTACCATTTCTTCATAGTCTTCAGATTAAAGACATATTTAGAAAAATGATGTATGTATGCATACACATAATTTAATTAACATAGAGTTGTTTCAATTTTGTTTATAAATCATTGTTGGTGTTTGGAGTCAATTATTATTTTATGTACAAATGTATGTAATTGTTATGTATGTATGTCGATGCATTTGAATGATAAACCATGTTACATGTTTAACAAATTTGGAACTGATCCCATTGAATTTGTATGGATTTGTATTTGAATAATTGATTCCTTATACGGCTTTTCGATTTGCGGCCGAGTCTTGGCCGTAATGTGAGGTATGGTATAAATTTCACTTAAGCGTCCTATTCTTGAATATGGGGCTTGTAAATGGTAACCCAAGTACGAGGTATATCGGGACAGAATAGAATCCGTAGAAAAACAATTTCTTTTATTTGCCCTCAGGCGTCTTAATTGGAATGCTAATATTAACTTGCCGTTGCTTCTTACCGTTGCAGACTTTTATTAATAAATCTTCTTTCTTTCCTTTTACATAAAATTATAAACAGTGGGATTGATTCTTCTGATATAATCCGCCAACTTAATTTTACAGTTATGAGCGAGGCGACAGCGGAGGTGCCCAGGCGCGGAACGAAGAGCAGCAGCAGCAACATCCCACGGTGACGGCCTACTACAAACGTACGCAACTTGACACTGCCAGCACAGCGTCACGCTGGTGTGCATCTTGGCAACTGGAGGAGGAGAGGCCACCACGTTGCCTGATCAACCAGCAGACACTGCGGAGCCCGGCACAGCGGCCTAGAGAGGAGTCGCCACCCCCACCACTGCCGATCGTTCACCCCGTCCAATGTCACCGTTGTCAGGTCTTCGGATACAGCAAAAATTATTGTCGCAGACCATTTGTGTGCCTGAAACGCACTGGCAACGCAACTACAGAAGAAACAAGTTACTCATTACATATATTGAAACAGCGAAACTACAGCAGAAACAACAGATACAGCAACATCAATTACAGCAGCAACAGCCACTAAACAAGCAACTGCAACATCCTAGGAAGAAGATTGTGCAGGGGAAGGCCATTGCTGTCCGCACCAGCAATCCAGCTGAGAGGCAACGGGAACTTCAGCTCCGCAGCCCTCAGTCCCAAGCTCAGGCGAAGCAGCAGCAGGATCTTCTGCCTTGAAGCTTTTAGACCCAAGCAGAAGGGCAGCCACAACTGGAGCAATGTCAGCAGCGTTGCTGAACAAGTTACACTTCTGCAAATTCTGCGGAAGCACACAATTTTAGTAGCGATGTTGATGTCCTCGGTGGAGTCCATTGTCAAAAGGCATCCTATGCCGCCACAATCTTTGGTTTCTTCCACTATGGTAGTGAATCCGAAATCTCCAAAAAGTTAGTGCAATCCATGAACTCCAAGAAGCCGTCCAGTCCATGAAGTCCAAGAACCCCGTACAATCAAAGAATTCCATGCAGTTTAAGATGTTCAATGAGTCCGTAAAATCCGTAAAGTCGCAGAAGTTCATATATGTCATTATTCGTTCAGTGTTGCCTTTCCCCTTTTGTCAGTTACATGCTAACAATATTTCAAAGCTTGCTGTTATCGGGAGTAATGAAGAAATAAAATATGGCTAGCTGCCTATTGTGTTTCACAGTCGTCAGTTGTTCACATTGTTCAGTTGTGAACACATCTAAAAAAAAAAATATTTGTGGATTTGTAAATTTTATAAAGTTGGAAACGGGAAAATATTTTGAACCGCTCATGAGAGGTGTTGTAAGTTTCTTATGACGCGGTAATCTCTCTCTGCTCGTACCTGGTACCGCACTCGGTGCCACCTCAATTTCCAAAAAGGATGGTCAGCAACTTGTGAAGAAGTTACAACAGGATAATCAGCCAACTCTGCCACCGGACGACTCATCTTATGGAAAGAGAAAGGTGGTTTCAATGAGCCTCTCAGTCGAGAAATCTGGAGCTGCTTCACTGAAGATTTATAACGGTGCTAAGTCTGCGACCAAGCCTAGCAAAAACCACGGTAAAGAGATGCATCCATTAGCTTTGGAGGGTTCAATGGATGTGGATCCATATTTATCTGATGATGTAAGCAACAATGATGTCTTGCAGCGCTTGGCTGAACGATGAAGTTATTAATTTCTATATGAATTTACTTACCTATAGTTCGCAAGGATACACTGCCCAGTGCTTATGCTATAATAATGTGGGATGCTGGACTCGCAAGGTTGACATATTCAGCAAAGATAATATTCCGGTGCCGGTGTATGTGAGCAATGTGCACTGGTGCTTGGCCATTATCCACATGAAGAACAAGACAATTCACTTTTATGATTTAATGAGCACATGGCACATGGTTGCTTCTGAGTAGCAAACAATTCGCCAGTTGCTTCAACACCAAATTAAGCAGACTTCAGGTGGGAAAGTCCCCGACACTTTTCTTGCCTAAGGAGGCCGCCATTCAGTCTTTATTGGATAGGCTTAGCAATTTGCCATGTACAATTAGCTTCATTACAAAGTGCTCTCAGTGTGACGGTGTCGGAGTACTTTGTAAGGATCTGGACACTTATAAAGGAGTGTTGAAAGCTCTTAATGAAGATGAAATTCATTTGCGTACACACCAGTTACGTATGGAGCGTGGGCATCGACTTTGGGTTCGCCATCTTCATCACACAACTACCCAGGTATGGACCAAAGAAAAGTTGAAACAATTGGGATTTGCCACTCGATTTGTCAACGTGATTAAACACCAGTTTACAGGAAAGCCGATGAATTTGTTTGAAGTGCAGCTGGAGCCTCGTTTGTATGGGACCAATGGCAAGATGTTGTCGCTGTCTGTGTTGGGCAACCAGCAAATTTCTGTGGATCGGCAGCAAAGGCGTCTTGACCCGGTACAGTGTCATCGCTGTCAGGCATTTGGCCATAGTAAGAATTACCGCCGCAGACCGTTTGTCCGTCTCAAATGTGCAGGTAGTCACGCCACTACCACGTGTAATAAGGGTAAGGAAGTTGAGGCCACCTGTGCTAACAGCGTGGGCTCTGACGTCTTTGATGAGGATGATGAATACACTACTGTTGATAACACCGGTTCCTCTTTCTCTTCTTCTTCTGTAGAATTGGACAAGTATGTTGCCACTGTGTCTGCCATGTAAATTCTAGTTGTCACAACTATGCCTGAGCGGGACACAACATGACCCAAGCCAAAAATTATGAAGACATCAGTCAACACTAGAAGTCCAAGTGCCAGACTGCTTGAGGAGGATAAGGATGTTTAAATTTGTAGCAGCGTTGAAGCCAATTATGACATTGCAGACTCACGAGATAGTTCAGGCGTTGCGACAAATGAGACGGAGAAATGATCTGCGGCAGTAATTCTTACTATGGCCAAATGCCTGACAGCGATGACACTGTACCGGGTCCACAGAAATTAGCTGGTTGCCCAAGACAGACAGCGACAAATTTCTTGTCATTGATCCCATCCAAACGAGGCTCCAGCTCCACTTCAAACAAACTCATCGGCTTCCCTGTAAACCGATGTTTCAACTTTTCTTTAATCCATTCTTGTAGTGGTGTGATGAAGATGGCGAGCCACAACTCGATAGCCATGCTCCATACGTAGCTGATGCGTACGCAAATGAATTCCATCTTCATTAAGGGCTCTCAACACTGCTTTGTCCGAGTCCAGGTCCTTACAATGAGAAGGAGAACACTTAGTAGCAAAGGAATTTGCACAAGGCAAATTACTAAGCCTAGCCAACAAAGGATGAATGGCAGCCACCTTAGGTATGAAGTGTCGGGACTTTCCCACCTGAGTCTGCTTAATTTGCTGTTGAGACACCTGGTGAATTATTTGCTACTCAGAAGCAATTGAATTGTCTTGTTTTTCATGTGTATAATGGCCATGCACCAGTGCACATTGCTCACATACACCGGCACCGGAAGATTATCTTTGCTGAAAATGTCAACCTTGCGAGTCCAGCGTCTCACGTTATTATAGCCCTGCAGCAGGCGCTGCACAAAGAATGTGTTCATGGCATAAACATAAATACTGGGCATTGTATCCTTGCGTTGCGAACTATAGGTTAGTAAATTCATCGTTCAGCCAACATCATAAGATAGATATGGATCCTACTGAAACAACCGACTCAACATCCGAAGAGTCGGGCCTATCCAACCATCCAGACTCAATCAACGAAGATTTAGGGATAGGCAGCGTGTCAATCACTGATCACTGATTCTGGAAGAGTTGCTCCCACATGTGCATCAGAATCAATCAATTAATAGATTTGTTACGCATGCCCATTTCGTGCCAGTGTCGTCAAATAATCAAGTGAGTAGCAGGTAAATCAATTCTGTGTCAGTTATCCAATGTAAGTCGTCCCTTTTTTCAGATATTTAAGTTCCTCTGTATTCTTCATGATATCAGACGACGGCTGCTTGGAAATGTCAAATTCTGACCAGTTGGCCTTTTTGGAGGACTTCTTTGGCGTCACAGGAACAGGCGCAAACTCAGGTTTGACTGATGGGACCGAAAGCCAACCATATAGTGTAGGAATGTTTTCAGAATTGACAGGTGCCTTCTTGGTGCCATCAGTACTCTTAGGCTTTGCCACAGCCTTCACGCGCACCTTCTACTGGCGACAAACGCCTTACAGTCCCTCCAGACTCAGCGGCTCCCTCCAAAAGGTTTGGGTAAATTAAAATTCACGTCTCAAAATATTTTCCCGTATCCAGAATTTTGAAATTAAAAATTACAAATTATTTTTCAGGTGGAACATCTGCATCAATGAGAACAAGTCTCAGCATTGTACGTTTGCGCTCAGGAGTGGTAACTGTCCAAGCGTCCGACTTAACAACACCATCATACCTCAGGGGAACCATGTTCGCTACCTGGGTATGTATCTGGACAGGAAACTTACCTGGCGCAAACACATACAGATCACGGCAGCAGTGTGTAGATCCAAAAGGGCGAAACTCAACTGGTTGCTGAAGCCATCCAGCAAACTCAGCTTGAGCAACAAACTGCTGGTGTATAGGAGCATCATCGTGCCCACATGGACATATGGGATTCCATTTTGGGGCACAGCTGCAAAATCTTGGGTTAACCAAATTCAAGTCTTGCAGAACAAGGTGCTAAGAGATATCTCAGGAGCTCCACCTTATGTGCGCAATATGACGCTGCACAACGACTTCTGTGTTCCGCCAGTTTTCAGCCAAATAAACCGACACACAAGTCGTTATAATGACCGGTTACATAACCATGTTAACCCATTGGCTTCGACACTAGGGTCGAATACAACCCGCAGACGCTTAAAGCGGCTCCACACCAGTGACCTGTGGACAGCTGGACGCTAATAGTATTGCTATGAAACAAATGTTATATTTAATGTTATATTGTTATATATTGTAATACGTTAAGACCATTTATTTGTTTATGTTATTAATTTAAATTCCATGTTATTATAGATCAAATATTTAAAACAATATTTTATAACCTTTCAATAGGTTGATTAATATTAAATTAAAATAGTTACATTAAAAAAAAAAAAAAAAAAAGACTTTTTTTTCATGTGTTTTTGCCCTTTTAGTGATTGGGGGGAATTAGTGGGTGTAGTGCAAAATGTTTTCGATTTTGAAGTCGGGAGGCAGCTTGTCTTTGAAGGCGGTGTGAGGAGCCATATAGCTTTGACATATGCTATATGCGCCCCTCGCAACAACTGCCACATATATATCGCAACAACTGCCACATATGTTATAGGCAGCCCTCGCAATGACTGCAACGGACGCGTCAGCATATTTCGTCAACAACGAAATCAACGGCAACCAGCGATCAGAACCAAAGGCACACGCGCCTTTGGTCAGCATATTATACAAGAAGCTCACCGTGGAAGAGCAACCTTGTATTACAACCAGCACGTGCCTACGTCAGCGGACACACCACTTGTGCCGGAAGCGGCAAAGCTACATCGGACAGCGTGAGGTGAGCGAAGCTCCATTTTAATCGAGGGCAGCGACCTCAGAGTGAGGCAATCGCTGAGGACAGCGATTGCAATAGGAGCCGCTGACGAACTCCCAATCAAGTGCAGCGATTTCAATATGAGACGATCGCTGATCTAAGCTCATCGAATGCAGCGATCGCAAAACGGTATTGGAGAAATACCAAAGATCACGCCACCAATGCGACCCGACCTATAAAAGAGGGCGTCGCAGATACAGAAGTCGAGCAGAGGCAACACGTCGACCAGTAGATCATAACAGGACGATCCACCAGCAAGGAGCTTCGAAGGAGTCAGTCAGAGGCAGGCAGTCTGAGACTCACCGCAGTCAGTGCGAAATCTAGGATCGAAGTCAGTCAGAGAAGGTCTGATCGCCACCTAGCTGGTACATGGAACCATAATACCATAATAATAATTAAAATGAATAAAAGCTTTAGTTAATATATAAAGGATACGTGTTATTAATTATCGCAGCGCAATCAAATATAAATTTGTTGCTCGAACCCACAGCTCGGCTGTTTTAGCCCAGCTAAAAGTGGACGAACTGAAAAGGTTCGTTACAGCGGAATCAGCAATATGCATCTTAAGTTTTATTATCATTATTTCACATTCCGACATCGATTTGGAGGCAGCAGTTGTAGCGGATGACTTCCAATTTTGGTGATGAGCTCAAAGACAATTCCGTCAAAGGGTGTCGAAGACATCCAAGACGTACGTTGTAAAAAACCAATATGCTCTTATACCTTCAGTATCAGGGTATAATAAGGGATGACAAACGAGAGCAAAAGAATTTACTGGCGCATATATTTTGTGTTGGAGGGGTTTATCCTGAGCTTGTTGCAGGAAGATGGATGGCGATGTATAACTTCCAATGGCTCATTACAATCTCTTCAGATCCCATCATTAACAGTCAGCACAGGCTTCTTGTCGGTAAGATTGCCACTTTTGTATGGTGACCGCTTCTTTTCGACGATTTGCGTTTACCCCCAGTAGACCTTCCCGAGCTGAGGTAAATGCTGGTGGGGGCTACTAAACTGATCTCTGCTTTATGCAACAACCTTTTATTGTGTGCCTTTTAAATTTTAACCCATTATTGAAATCTGCTGTAAAAATTGAATGTGATTTTATTGTTCAACATGATTTTATAGCAACAGTCGATTTACTGATGAGCATTGCCATATTTTTCGGACGACTCCCTACTTGCAGCTGGAATAACATTTCGCTATCGATTAGGCACTGCTGCAACATAGTTACTTACATTCAGAGAACAACAACGTTAATATTTGAGAAGGGAATGTAATCTTCGGCGTGTCTATCCTGTACTATATTTATTTATTATTCAATTTTTCATCAATCATTCCAATTATATTTTATAAAAAGGAAACATTTTTTTTTCAATTTTACCAAGTTGGCCAAACAATATCAGTTTTTTATTATTTAATAATGATTTATAATATTAAACGTTTGTCTTTAAGATGGAAATACGGTTCATATTTGAATTGTAGCTATTTTTAATTATGGGATCATCTTCTTTCTAACTATTTCGGAGTACTCCTTGATAAGCGTTGCTATCTGAAAAGCCTGAAAGAAAAAAATGTAATAATTAATTTTAATTAAATGTCAAAAATACCAAGGCTATAAGAATAACTCGGTGCTTTTGGCTAATATGTTCAATTTTGATGGAAGATTAATATTTTAATTGCTGTTTATATTTTGAATGTTACAATTACAGATCAAAATAGGTTATTATAATTTTGGGTTTGGTGTTTATGATGTACATAAAAATATATTATTTAAGGTAAATATTCATTTTAGGGAAACATTTTTTCTGAATGTAGTGATCCACTTGCACCAACTCGTTTTGTGGCATTTATTGAATTTATTTTTAACTAGAACAGATCTTTTAAGATCTATAACTGATCTTATCTTGAAGAGCTAAGTGTGCTTCAAGCATTTAATTACAAATAAGCAAATAATAATAAAATAATCTTGTGTTATTATTTACAAATAAGGTACGTTTATATTTTTAAATATTAATATAATTAATTTAATTAAGATAAAAAGTATATTTTTAATTATTAACTAATAACTTAAAAAATAAGCTAATATATATAAAAATTAGTTTGTGGATCTAGCAAAACAAATTGCCAATGAAAAATGTGGGATAGAAACATTTGAAAGTGTGCTTACATACAAAGGACAAGTAATAATATAATATTTGTTCATAATTACCTGGGAAGTGCTTAAGACCACTTTAGATTGTTTCTTTTCCGAGCCAGTAAATATCATTAGCGAGCTCATATTCGGCGAGAATGATATCAGTGATTCGTACTCATGCGAACATAAACTATTGCGTGAACGGTGCTCCAACAAGTGAATGCCACTTTGGTCCACTGCCAACCATAACATCCTTGGCCAATTAGAAGTGAAAGATTGCTGAAATACATCATTTGATTTTAAGTTTGTTACTTGTCTAAGATAAATGTAAGTGCGATGAAATCAGGAAGGTGCTAACACTTCGATACAACAAATTGCGATTTTCGTTTTATAACATGGCCAATTAAGAAATAACACAAAATTTCATCATATGCATCAAATATAGCAAGCAAAATATAAGTTTTGTAAATGTAATAATAAATTTTGGGTTAGTTTTATGTGATGTCTATTTTGATTTCAGAGGACTAACATTTTATTCGCTCTCAATTTTGTTGTCTCTCTCACTCTCCCTCTCTCTCCAGCCTGCGCTGGCCTTTACAGTGGGACAAACAACACAATCATTCACCCAAATTACTCCACAAAGAAGGCCTCCTCGTAAACGGTGTTGTTGTTGTTAAATTGTTGTTTGGTTTTTTATTTAATTAATTCTGTATATTAAGGGGCACTTTCTACTTTTTATGAATGTAATATGGAAATGGAATTTTATATGGAAATGAATTGTTATATTACATATATGCTTTCCACTTCGTGAACCTTGTCCATGGTGTTTAGTCACACACAGAGAACTGAATTGGCTTGAGAGCACAAAAACAATTTAGCTCTTAAACCTATTAACACTGTTTCTTCTTTTATTTTGATGTACTTCTTTTTTTTTCTTTCTTTCACTACACTATATTATTTGATTTTATATTTATTTATATGGTGTATAAATAGTTATATATATATATGTATATTTATATAGATATATAGATCTATGTTTTTATTTATATATATGTCTCAAGAAGAGTAGACGCGCAGAGTCGACGTTGTAACGAACCTTTTCAGTTCGTCCAGTTTTAGCTGGGCTAAAACTCAGCCGAGCTATGGGTTCGAGCAACAAATTTATATTTGATTGCGCTGCGATAATTAATACCACGTATCCTTTATATATTAACTAGAGGTTTTATTTATTTTAATTATTATTATGTTATTATGGTAACTACCCTAGGGATATCCCTTTGATATCCGGCGTTCCATGTACCAGCTAGGTGGCGATCAGACCTTCTCTGTCTGGCTTCGCTCCTAGATTTCGCACTGGCTGCGGTGAGTCTCAGACTGCCTGCCTCTGACTGACTCCTTCGAAGCTCCTTGCTGGTGGATCGTCCTGTTACGAACCACTGGTCGACGTGTTGCCTCTGCTCGTCGACTTGCACTGCTCCCTCGAAGCTCCTTGCTAGTGGATCGTCCTGTTACGAACCACTGGTCGACGTGTTGCCTCTGCTCGTCGACTTGCACTGCTCCCTCGAAGCTCCTTGCTAGTGGATCGTCCTGTTACGATCCACTAGACTTGCACTGTTTTTCACGGATTGTCACTGACTGCCCTTGGTGGTCTGCGACGCCCCCTTTTATAGGTCAGATCGCGTCGGTGGTCCGTCTCTTTTGGGGCGTTTCTCACGCCTTTCTGCTGACGCTGTACTTCCCACGTTTTTCCCGCCGACGCTGCACTTCCCACGTTTTCCAACCGACGCTGCACTCGTTGGGGTTAAGGCAGCGGTCACCTGCTTCAAGGTTGCAGCCCACTGGTGTCGCTGCAATCGATGAAATTCGAGCAGCGGTTGCTTCTGCCTGATTTGTCGTTCCGCTCTCCCATGGTCTGCTGTGATCGCTGCCATTGGTTGGAATTCGAGCAGCGACCACCTATTTCGCGACCGCGGCTCACTGGGGTCTCACGCTATCCGATGTGGAATGCGCTGATGGCGCACTTGCGCTCTCAACAGCGCCAAGTGGTGGTGTCCGTTTTCCAACCGCTGGGGTAGGCACGTGTGCTCTTGGTGGAAATCGGAGCCGCGTGTGCTGTGGTTGCCTCTCCCAAGTTCTGCTGTGATCGCTGCCCACTTGGGTCTCACGCTATCCGCTGTGGAATGTGCTGATGGCGCGCTTGCGCTCTCAACAGCGCCAAGTGGTGGTGTCCGTTTTCCAACCGCTGGGGGTAGGCACGTGTGCTCTTACTGGAAATCGGAGCCGCGTGTGCTGTTGGCCCACTGTGGCCTTCTTACGTAATGTGCTGCTCGCTGGCTGCAGGTGTTCTCGTCGTTGAATACCTGGTTGCAGTTGTTTTCGTCGTTGACGAAATCTGCTGACGTGGCGCAAGATACAATGTCGTCTGCTGCAAATCGTTTGGAGGGTTGCCCATAACATATGTGGCAATTGTTGCGAGGGGCGCATATAGCTTATGTCAATGCTATATGGCTCCTCACAACGTTAAGTTTCGAACTACCCTTTATTTATAAACAATTCTTACATCTAAATACATATATAGAAATACAATAAGCAGCCTTTCGTAAGGCGAGCGTAGTCTCACTCCATCGACATCTCCTCTAACCTCTAACCTCTGCAATCCAGCCTCAAGTGCCTAATTTTGAGGGCGGTGCATGAACCAGCTATCAGCAGCTGAGAGCGTCCTATGTTCATACTCGATATATGAATATATGTATTATATATATATATTGATACACACATATACATTTATCTATGTATATGTTAATTTTTTTCCATTTCTTTTTTACGTGTTTTTTGTGGTTTGATGGAGTACCAAAAAAAATGTTATTCCGACATGAGGACAGTGTGACGGCCAAAGTTGTAAGTCGGTTTTCCTCCACCGTCTTAGAGATTCCAAAACCTGAGTATTTGGGGTCTCCGATCCAGATCTCTTACACCTTATACTCGCCTTGCCGGTACACGTCTTGGCAGCTTCGATCAATGATTGGATGGCTTTAAAATATGGGGAGTGGTTTTTTCCTCTTGCCAAATTATGTGTTAAATTTATGATTTTAAATTGGCGGTAATTTGATGCGTCTTATTCGTCCTAGACTTCGAACAGAATAGGCGGAAGCTAGCTCTAAGAAGCAGAGGCTTCTCTTGACAACAGATTACGGTTGATTTTTCTTTTCGCACAGCGCCTTTGGGCGCGAGTCCGAACATTCAAATGTAATTCTAAATTTGCATTCAATTGACTATAGGACGATTACAACCAATGAACGAAGTAAAATCAATAAAAGTCCATAAAAGTGTCGATCCAACATTAACACATACAAGGTGAATTTGGACTGGAGGACCAACACTGGACAAACATAAATATAAGTGAGTCCGTTCCAATCAGGGCGCAGGCTGGGCGCACAAAACCAAATGCTCTCAGATCGGCTCCACATCCGTGATGCGCAACTAGTTTGGCCAATGTTATGGGGCAATTTTGTTAAATTATTGTTTATTATTTTTAAGTTAATTATGTTAACTTAAACTCTAATTCAAATTCCATTTATATTTATTATTTTGCCAACTTAAAGAAGAATAAGAGAAGAGCGCTAAAGCTATATTTTTGTACAGTATTTTATTCGACATCTATTTTTGTGAGTAAATACCCTCACAATTGTCCCTGGGAGCTCTATAGGGTAGGTTAGGGAGTCCTCAAATGATTTAAAAGCCTCAACATTATATTTTTTTAATTAACTTACATTCATTTTATAAGGTGTAGAAATATAGAGTAAAGTTCTGTCGTGCCTCGTTAGATTAAACAAAATTCAACACATATATATAATATATACATACAGTGACGGACAGCTTATTTGGCAAAGTGTCAAAGAAGCAAAGTAATTGCCTGCCATAAGCTAACCATTAATTATTTTTCAGAAATTCCAAAGACAGATGATAGGTATATATATTAACCACCAAAATTAATATATGACCCCAATACACTGGGGTTTCCCCACCTGCTTGGTAGAGTTATGTAAAAAAAGTACCCTATTTTGAGGGGACATCTTATTTGGCCAGGTACATTGTGGACACCTGGGTGCCATAAAACCCGGATTTTTTTTACCTAAAGTTGAGTATTTTCGGTATAAATAGACCAATCCTTCATAGTCAGTTTAATTTTATCCTGCATCTCGGGTGCAATAAGCCAAAAAGGACTATGGACAAACAGACTATCATTGAACTACGAAAACTCATCCTGGAACACTTCCAAAACGGATATTCACATCGCCAAATAGCTGAAATGGTCAGTCTGAGCAACTCAACTGTGTACAACATCATTCGGCGCTTCGTCGACGCAAATCGGATTGAGGGCAAGGGCAGAAAGGCACCAAATAAGATTTTCACCTAAGAGGAGGAGCGAAGGATCACCAGGAAAATAAGGGGAAATCCAAAGATATCGCCTCCAAAAGTGGCTCAACAGGTGCAGGATGAAATGGGGAAAAAGTGCTGTGTGGAAACTGTGTGCAGGTTTCTGCGCAAACATGACCTTTAATGCCCGAGTACCACGAAAAAAGTCCTTTATAGGCGCGAAAAATAAAGGGACTTGGATGACGTTCGCCGAAAAACCACTTGGACAAGGATTTGGAGTTCTGGAACACAGTCATATGTGCAGATGAGTCCGAATTCCACATTTTTGACTCAGACGGACGGAATTGTGTGTGGCGACAGTCCAATACTGACCTGAATCCCAAACACGTATAGGCGACAGTCAAGCATGGCAGAGGAAGTGTCATGGTCTGGGCATGTATCTCGGCAGCCGGCGTCGGGAATTTGGTGTTCTTTGAGACAACAATGGACAAGAATGTATACCTCGACATACTAAGGGAAAATTTAGTCCAAAGTGCCGAGAAGCTTGGAATCCGAGATACTTTCCGGTTCTACCAGGACAACGATCCCAAGCACAAGGCCAAGATAGTACAGTCCTGGCTTATGAGGAAATGCCCCCACATGATAATTCCGCCGGCCCAGTCTCCAGATTTAAATATCATTGAGATTTTTGTGAGCTCTGCTGGAAAATAACATCCGGAAGCACAGAATATCCAGCAAAGAAAACCTCAAAAATGCTCTGCGGGATGAGTGGAGCAGAATCAGCCCAGAAGCTACCAGGAAGCTGGTATTTCCATGAATAATAGGTTAAGGGAAGTTGTTAAGGCTAATGGATATCATACTAAGTATTAACATCCTTATTTAAGTTTTTATACTCCAAATATATTATTTTATTTGTACCTGGCCAAATAAGATGTCCCCTCAAAATAGGGTACTTTTTTACATAACTCTACCAAGCAGGTGGGGAAACCCCAGTGTATTGGGGTCATATATTAATTTTGGTTGTTAATACATGTACCTATCATCTGTCTTTGGAATTTCTGAAAAATAATGAATGGTTAGCTTCTGGCAGGCATTTACTTTGCTTCTTTGACACTTTGCCAAATAAGCTGTCCGTCACTGTACGTATGTTTAAGCAAAACTAAATCATGGAATGTTAGCCATCAATTAAAAGTGCGCAAGGCTTGTTAAAAATGGAAACTTTAATTTTTTGTGAATTGTGGGGATAGGACCCAAAATGAGGCTAGGATAAAATGGGATCTAGGATATTCTATTGAGACAAATGATTTCTTCAAAGATATTGCTGAAGATGTTGAAATGAGATTTGATACTTCTGAGTATCCCAAAGAGCTAGCAGAAAAATTTGGGATTAAGAGGTGCAATAAGAAAGTATTAGGTATGATGAAAGATGAAAACTGTGGGAAATGCTAGAGTTTGTAGGGCTTATAGCAAAAATGTACTCACTGTCTCCTGTGGGAGGGGGGGGGATGGATGCATTAAAAAATCCACAGTTGTAAAAAAGTCGGCAATATATAAGTTAAGCATAAATAGCTATAAGGAATGAATTTTTGAAAATAAGACATTTTCTGATAATATGTTGTTGTTTTGATCAAAGATCCATAATTTGTATACGCATAAAGTAAGAAAAACAACTTCAAGCTGCAGGGATGATAAGAGAAAAATAAGAGACGACGGCATTCATACCCATGCCCGCCGACCGTACAATAACACGACACTACACAAATCTACACATCACTAACAAACAGCTGACTTAACCGACAGTTGCAATTATAAATATTCAAAACACGCAAAACACGGTGGGGCGAAATCATTTCTGGTGGGCTCCACCAATCAAGCTCATAACTGAGCAGACAGTTAATTTATATACTTGGACTTTTATGTAGAAACTGCTATCTCTGAAAATATAATTCAATGGCCATGATGTAAGCAAGTGCCAAGTGGTAAAAATCTTCAAATTTAATAAATAAAGTATAATTTACTTATTAATTCATTATTACTCCGTTTGTGAAATAAATACAAACTTTATAAAACATGGTTCTTCTGGAATAATGTATTCATTTCATTGTTTTGACAACAATATTATTTTATATTTGTGTCATACTTGCACCCATGCATTTTTATAAGGGAACGCATTCTCCTCTCCAATGACTCTTTTGATTCTGCATAGATAAATATACGATCCTTTATGCTTTGCATAAGAGTGAGATTTCTAGAGCCGAAGTTACCTTCCAAGTTTTGTGACTCAATTTTTAAAATTGTGGAGACATGCACTTATTATTATTATTTACACTATCGGAAATATCGTCTTTGGCGATTATGAGCGCATGTGTGGGCGTGGGCATATATCTAGCAAATTTGACGGCTGTAACTCAACTGCGGAAAATTTAGCCATTTAAATTTGGTGACTGTCGCTTTAAAGTTGTGCGAGATATCTGGCTTTATCGATTTGCAATGATAGATGTTATCGATTTCATAGTCTCCTACAAACGTTGTACTCAAATTTTTACTTTGTCCGATGCGGACACAGACCAGTGCATGTTTGAAGACTATAGCTTCAGGGAAATCGATTATACAGACTGCATGGCGAGCATTGCACATATTGGTTATGTTCAATACCACGATACCAGTGATAAAAAACAAAAATAATATAAAAAAAAAAAAAAATAGTAAACAAAAAATAGTAAAAAAATAGTCAACAAAAAAAATAGTAAAAAAAATAGAAAAAACCAAAACAAAAATATAAAAAAAAATGACATACATAAGGGTGGGGCCCACCAGAAATATAAAAATAATAATTTTGCCCCACATGAAGTGAGGTTATATAATATATAGTTATATTTATAATTGCCACTGTCCGTTAAATTAGGTGTTTGTTAGTGATGTGCAGATTAGTGTTGTTTCGTGTTATTGTACGGTCGGCGGACATGGGTAGACCTACCCTACCCCTATGTAGGATGTAATTTAAATTAATTTTATAATGGATGGCACACCGAAATGCATTAATATGTTTGCGCTTAAAGATATTTCAGTTAGATCATATGCATAATATCGATACTCTACTGATATCGCTACTAACTCGCACCCCATCACACCCCAACAAATGCCTGGAAGCCGGCCAGGCTTCAGCTGCAAGTGCCCAAGCAGCAGTCCGTCGTTGTGATGGGATTTCCTGCATTTGAGGCGGACTGCCTGATCAGTCTTGTGCTGTATTGGATAATTATTTTCAACATCAAATTAAAGCCTTTGAGAATGCTGCAGTCGTAGCCGACCGCGGAATACCCTTACACCAGTTTAGTGGTTGTGGTTTCGTGTGTTGATTAGTTGTGCCTCGACTTGATAAGTATTTTTGGTGCGGCTGTAAGCGTTTTCCTAGGTTCCTAGTAAACGTTCTTGTCCATTGACAAGATTTCGTTATTTTAAGGGTATGTACATTTATATGGCATTTTTTGACGGCAATCTACGTTTCAAGTTTTGTCACTCCAGCTTTCAATTTGTGGGAGATTTGCAATTATCGATTTAATCGATTTCCCAACCTAAACTCTGTTCAAGGTGGGCACAAACGATAATATATATTATATTATATATCAAGTTTCAAGTCAACTTCACCATTGAGATGATCGTATTCTTATACCTTCGGTACCCGAGTCAGAAACAAGTAATATTCTCATTAAATATTGTTTAATTTTAATTATAGTATTCTGATGTTATTTTTTTGGTTATGGTTTGGTAATATTAACATGAGAAGGTGGAATTTTAGTAAGATCAATAGATGCAGCATTGGGTCGCAACTCCGGCTTTTGATGCCAACAATCCTCAATCAATTCTAGCAATGGAACACATTCCTGAATAAGTTCGACTTTCAAGTCGGGTCGTTCCCCCATATAAGTAAGATGTGTCCTTGCTGCTGAGTTGTTATTCCGAACGTGATCGAAAGGTTTCCTGCGCGACATTACCTCGTACAGAATAATGCCAAAGCTGTAAATGTCGCACTTTTCCGTATAATCTCTTCCGTTGAGAACCTGCAAGCGATCCATTTAATTTACTAATATTTCAACTTAATGCTAATTTGTGGCATATAATACAAACCTCGGGTGCTATATAACCAGGGGTTCCAATTTCAGCCGTGTTTGTTCTCGCCAATTCTTTGGCAGTGCCAAAACCGCCAATCATCAAATGTTTAAAATTGTTCTTCAGTAGTAAGTTTTGAGGTTTCAAGTTTCTATGAATTATGGGCGGTTGCTTGCCATGCATGTAAGATATAGCCTATAAATGATATTGAAAACTAAATCATATGTTTTAACTTACAGTATACAAACTAACCTCAACAGTCTGAGCCATCCAGTCAACAGCACATGACATATTGTAAGGCAGCTGTTCATCGCCGTGCAAGTAGTTGTAGAGAGAACCACCATCTGCATACTCCATAAGTATACAAACAGACTCCAAACTAGAGGTGGTCCCATATAATTTCACAATATTTTTGTGGTCAACAAGTGAAAGCATCTTGACCTCCTTATCAAATTCTTTACGGACATCGTTTGTGGTCGTTAGCTTTAATATTTTTAAAGCAATAATTGAATTGGACAATTTCGCTCTATAAACAGCGCCAAAGCTGCCTTCCCCAAGTATCTGCAAGGTTAAAATTGAGTTATCTCAAACTTAATTTATTTTGTGTCGTGATACCTCGAATTTTTCTGCAAACGGAGTCCTGTAGGTAATTCGAATCAAATTAAATGATATCGGAGAGGAAAAGAAAAAAATTAATGCTTGACAAATTATTAAATAAATATTTTCTCACATATCCCACATTTCAGAAGTTTTCGGTCTTGGCGATTCAAAACACTAGATTAGAAATTGAAAATATGTTTATAATAGAATATTCTAAGCATAAGTATTCTAAACATTACCTCGATTTTATCCATTGGTCTTATGAAATTAGAAAATTTTAATTCAGGGGATCTGAAATCAATAAGTCATAAGAATTGATTTGATTATCTTACAATTTTATACTTGCTTAAATTAATTTCAATCTTACATGAGTATATCTGTGAGTTCAGAGCGATAATATATAGTATATATAATATATAATCTAAATGATTGTTGGTAATAGCAAAGCGTACAGTGAGTACAGCTTATGTATTTACACTTTAACTTACATATTTTAGAGTGGGTATCGCATAATGAAACTGAATATTTATATATCTAGATTTATTGTATAAGACTGTATTGGTTTTGTGTGTTTTACACTCTGTATTCAGTCAAATTGTCTCAGCTTTGGATTTGTATACACTTGCGGTTTTTTGCAATCGGATTACCTATTGATAGCACTCTTCATAAACATCAAACACAAAACAATATTAAGCATACATTTTATTATTACAAATTTGTGTTATGGCAGACGTTTAGCTCTGTCAGCTTTAATTTAACTGGTTTCAGCATAGTCGCTAATATTTTTGAAGCGACACACATTTTAGTCGCTAATATTAAATATTGAATAGCGAATTTTCATCCATGCTATCAGTATTTCAATCAAGAGCACACTCTTGTAATTGAAAATACAGCCATTTCATCCTAAAAGAACACTTTGTTGCTCGTTTGGCATTACCTACAGCAAAGAATTCAGCAGGGAAGGGAGTAAAGCGGCGAGTACTCGGCAGAGAGGAAGGCGGCACTCATACAGCGGGTTCTAGGCATAGAACATGATAAATTCACACATCAATTATAATAAATGCTCATATGTACTTATACTTGTATTTATATAGTAGAACTATATATGACATATTCAGGTCACGCAGATCTCTCATGTCCACACTCACTGCAACCGCAATAGCAGCGCACAAGAAAAACCGTCTCAGCATACACATAAACAAATCCAACAGAACCAGCGATCACAACCAAAAGCGAATGGTGTAATACAACACGCGACTTCGTCAGCCTATTTTACAAGAAGTCCATCGTGGGACCCAAACAGACAACCGACACCACCATTAGACTCCGCCAGTGCATTCTACAAGTGAGCTAGCATGAAACTCAAGTGGGCCATCGCGAGACCTAAGCGGACCATCCGACACCTCCACCAGCAGCGACTCAGCTACAACATCGCAGAAGAAGCAAATGCGAGTTTTCATTATAAATAAACCACTAGCATAAGATCAGAGTTATTTTTTACTCCATACCGAGAAGACGTGTCTTTGAGCAAAGAATTTCATTCTTTACTAATCGAAGCCGTTGTCGGTGAGAGTTATTTTGTACACGAAACCGAGAAGACGTGATATTAAAATAAAGAATTGTACTTTTCCTTAAAACCGTTGTCGGACTTTCAATTCGTTTTCAATTCTCAGTACATAATTGGCGCAGCCGGCAGGATTCTCAAATTCATAATTGGCGCAGTCGATACAACTCTCAAAAACAAAATTATATATATGTAAATTGGGCTGATAGAGCGGACTGGACCGCACATCATTGTCTATAAATTTACATGAAAAACAAGTTTTTTGCTTTGGACGTGAAAAAGTGCAAAGTGTCGACCCGTCGCGACTTTTAGCTCACCCAAAAAGTCAATTTAGAACAACTCTCCGTCTGGCAAGTTGTAAAGCTCTTGTTTACTTGCCAAGTCTGGCAAAACAAAAAATTATTCAACATGTCAATGGCAAATTTTGAAGCATTAAGTGCTGTGATCTAAATTATAATTTATTATTAAGTCTGTACTATACAAAATCAATGAACAAGCTATCAACATAAGGGCTGTAAAAATTCACAGAACCCTTTCTTCTAAAGCAATTTATGTTTTAAATTTTAGTTTATTGTTTGACGTAAATATTTTTCACTGCTTGGCATGACTAACTTATATCCGTCTGACAAACTTACCTACTCAAAATATATATATATATATAATTCATACACACTTATCCTCCCTGTCGAAAGAAGATTACACGCGCGGAGTCACCGTTTAGTTTCGAAATGCCGGCGAGTCGACGATTAGTTTTTAACTGCCTGCTCTGACGATCAGGCCCTTTCTTTATAAACAATTCCTATATCTAAACACATATATAGAAATACAATATGCAGGCGTTCGTAAGGCGACCGCATCGGTCTCTTATCGAACGCAGCCGCTTGTAAGGCGACCGCAGTCTCCCTCTAACATCTTTAAAAATAGCTTGATCCCATGCAAGCCAGCCTCAAGTGACTAATTTTGAGTGCGTTGCATGAGCCAGCTATCAGCATCTCACATGTTCATACTTGAACACTTCCAATTATATTAGATTCGGAAATATGTCAAGTAAATTTCAGCAGTAAACATTTTTCCTCATTATATTTCAGTGAAATTTCAACATCACTAGGTAGACTTCAGAGCAAACATTTTAAAGTAAAATGTGGCAAATCGAGTTTTTTTTTAAATAGTCATTGTGTCAATTCGAAAAATGAAAGCAATTTGATTCAGATTTATGTACGCAGTTTCGCTTATAAATTGTAGGCGTGACAATTTCAACAAATCTCGATATTCCCAATAGTTGCAAACAAAAATACTATGCAAGATAAACTGTCAACCGCAAAAACTTATTATTATTAACTTAGCAAAACAACAAAACTAATAAGGTACGCCTCTAGAAGGAGGGGGAGAGTGTCGCATAGGGTTTGGAATTGTGGGTAGTGTATTCGTGTGTGCCCCTATAAGCGAGAATTGTGCCATCCATTTGCTATCGCAGAGCCCGTTCATGAAACAATTTTTGATTATACAACTTTTGCCATTTGATCATCATCGGACATGTGGGTGTGTATATGTGTGTGTGTATTTAAGTGTACTCAAAGAGTGGTATATGGTATGTAATATGGCCAGCAATGCGAAAAGTGAATGGAATATTAAATGCATTGTGAGGAGCCATATAGCCTTGGCAAATAAATGTATATAAAATATACATATATACTATATGCGCCCCTAACAGTAACTGTATATCAGACTGAAATCCGGCACTGATTGCAGTTGCGGCGAATTCGCTCTCTTTCGCCCTCTCTCTTTCTCACGCAGGTTGTCAGTCATATGAGCGTGTCTGACACACATGTCGATCAGGACATGTGCCGTTATAGTGTTAGGAGTGTGGCGAGCGCAACATCGCCATCCATACTCACACTAACGGCAGACATGGGCTGGCGCCAGCAAAAGGGCAGTGGAAAAGTACAAAAAATCACGCCACCGAGACGATCACGTAATCTTTGGTACAGTCCCAACAAAGGCTGCGACGCAGGCCTATAAAAAGGGCGTCGCAGCACATGGAAGCAAGTCAGTTAGAACTCACACGGGAAGTGCAAACTCTGCCAAAACGCATGCAGAAAGTAAACCCAGTCAGAGGTTCAGTGAGTCAGACAGCGGGGAAGCTACGAACAAAATCTACGCGAGAACAATAAACGGCAACCAGATAAACATAACGTAAAGATAAACACAAGTGCGACATATATCTGAGAAGAGTCGAAAGGATTTCGACGCAACTAAGGGTAACGCACGTCACCGAGGAACTGAAGTTGGGTAAGAAGTGTAAATCTTTGCCACGCGTGAGTTGTGGCAACGGGCTAAATCCGCATAGAGCCAAGCGCTGCAAGTATGACTGGACCTCCGTTTAGTCAGAGCGCGTACTTGCGAATCCTGGGTTACAGGTGTGCTAGTGGTAATCCTTGGGGAGTCAAGGAGACCACTAGACCTGGTGAAAACCGGAGTGCCGTACGAGATTCTCTGTCGGGCAGGCGAAGTCGTAAACGTGCCCAGCTGGTGTGGTGGAGCGCCGGAGCCGGCTCTCGCGAACAGGTGCACGCTCCGAATCCGACCAAGGGCTTCAGGGAACTGTGCCAATAACAATTCATATCCAAGTGACAATTTATATGGCAGCTTAATTGTACAATAATAATAAATAAACGAACCCACAGCTCGACTGAGTTTTAGCATAGCTAAACCTAACCGAAATAAAAGGTTCGTTGCAGCACCTTATACTCGCCTTGCTGGTACACGTCTTGGCATCTTCGATCAATGATTGGATGGCTTTAAAATATGGGGAGTTGATTTTTTCCTCGTGCCCAATTATGTGTTAAATTTATCATTTTAAATTGGAGGGAATTTGATGCGACTTATTTGTCGTAGATTTCGAACAGAAAAGGCGGAAGCCAGATCTAAGATGCAGAAGCTTCTCTTGACAACAGATTACGGTTGATTTTTCTTTTCGCACAACTGACCTTTGGGCGCGAGTCCGAAAATTCAAATGTAATTCTAAATTTGCATTCAATGGACTATAGGGCCATTACAACACCAGATAATTCTGGGACTGTCAAGAGTCAGATTAGCTGGAATCTGTGATTGTCGAAGTATTAAATTTCTTAAGTGGACATAACCAATGGTATCGACTATAATGATCAAGGCCAAGTATGTCTATGTACAGCTTCTGAAAAGGCCGACATAACAAGCTTCGCTCTCCCATTGGCGGACGAAGAATCGCGTTGGGAGCTTTAGTCTCCTTACACTTGTCACATTCTCTGATAAAATTTCGTACATCTCTTGACAATCATGGCCAAAAGAAATTTCTACGCAAACGTTCAATTATCTTCTGAATTCCTCCATGTGCCGACAATACATTATCGTTGGCTTGACGAATTGTATACAAGCGAAGACCCTCTGGTATCCACAACTTCCAAGCCAGCGATTCTTGTGTAGAATCTCCGGTGACATGTTGAGTACGAATATAGACGAAATTTTCGATAACCCATACATCGGGAAATTTATTTGGATCCGAGTCAATCCTTTTCTTCAAATCCATATAACTTACATTCAAAAATGCAGGGGACTCCAGATCTTCCAACTCTATACTATTAGTTTCATCATCGCATAGTCGGCAAAGCGCATCAGGTACAATTTGATCCCTGCCTTTGCGACGTGACATTGTGAACGAGCTAGCCGACCAGATACGTTTTGTTGTCTTCGGGCCACGTTAAACTGGAGTGATCGGTGACCACTTCAAATTCTTGAAGCTCAAGGTAGCAACGAAATCCCTCCAAATCCCTATTCTTTCCCTAACAAATTTGTGGGAATGCTGCTCGGATCATCCCCAAGTCGCACAGTTGTAGTGAGCCCCAGGCTCCTAACAAGCCGCGACTTCAGAAAGATCCAGAGCAGCAGACAACATTTAGCGAGATTTCGTCGTCTCGTATTTATTTATTTTTTTAACACAAAATTTTCTAGGTCAACGCAGGCGCCAGCCTACATGGACTGAAAACCCTGTGGAATACTCAATTGGGCGCCATATTGTTACGCGTCGGTTTGTCCGCATGGGGCAGCTCCGGCCGGCCAGTGCTCAGTTAGGGGTGGGTCTGCCCTTGCCCGCCGACCGCACAATAAACGAGACTACACAAAATCTACACATCACTAAAAACAACTGTTCTAACGGACAGTGGCAATTCAAAACACAAAACAAAAACGACTTTACTCCCGGCTTCCAACGGTGGCTTTGCTGGTACTGCCGTAGCTCTCCCGCCCTTCCTGTAGGGGTAATTAAATATTCTTGGCCCCCACCCTTTTTCTGCCAGATCACATACTTATCCTAACCTACTTTGGGTTCCCCTCCCTCCATTTATAACTCTTAGCCTTCCATTTTTACTGAACATTATTTCATTATTTATTCAGAAAAAGGGGCCTTAATGCTAGCATTTGACGTAATTAATTGTCTAACAAGGCAGCATTATAAATATTAATCTTAACGAAAACCAAAAAAAATTACTAATAACAAAAAAAATGGTAACAAAAAAATTGATTAATGGCAAAAAAAAAAAATAATACCAACAAAAAAAAGTAACAAAAAAAATGGGTGATGCCCAAAAAATTAAATAATAAAAACAAAAAAAATATATAAATAACAAAAAAAATAAAAGTAACAACAAAAATAAAGTTAACAAAAAAAATTATGAATGCAAAAAAAAAATAATAGTAACCAAAAAAAGTATTAATGCAAAAAAAAAATAATGTTAGAGTCCAACCGCTGACGTCTTTTCTTATTCGCAGCTTATACCAGACTGATCTTGACTTTTGCTTGACCTACATCGCTCAGCCTCTTCCCTGACTTTTGTTCGACCTTCAACATTTTCGCTCATTCTTTTATCACCTCTCGAATAATACTCCGTTATGTTGAAGCTTTTGGGCACGCGCTCTCTTTTGAACCTGGGGCTACCACTTGTTTTCGCTGTGGGCAGCCCCAACTATCGATAGCATCGGCCCCGCTGCAACATATTCTTATATTAGATACGTTTAAGGCAATCTATATCATATTTTTCGAATCGAGAATGTAAACCTCTCCTGCAAAATTCATCCCACTGAAATTTTAACTATGTTAATTTTGTTACGAGTCGGTTTGTCCGCAAGGGGCAGCTCCGGCCAGCCAGTGCTCATTTAGGGGTGGGTCAGACCCTGCCCGCCGACCGTACAATCAACGAGACTACTCAAATCTACACATCACTAACAAAACAGCTGTCTAACGGACAGTGGCAATTCAAAACACAAAAACAAAAAAACGATTTTTCTTCCGGCTTCCTACGGCGGCTTTGGTGGTACTGCCGTAGCGCTCCCACCCTTCCTGTGGGGGGTAATTAAATATTGTTGGCCCCCACCCTTTTGTAATCTCAACTCACATTCCTTCCGAACCCCCCTTTGGGTCCCCCTCCCTCCATTTATGACTATTAGCCTTCCATTTTTACTGAACGTAATTTCATTCTTTATTCAGTAAATGAGGCCTTATTGCTAGCATTTAACGAAATAAATTATTTAATAATGCAGCATTCTAAATATTAATCTTAAAGAAAACAAAAAAAATAAATAATAACAAAAAAAAATATAATTAACAACAAAAAAAATAATAACAATACAAAAAAAAGTAACAACAAAAAAAGAAATATGAATAACAAAAAAAAAGCTAACAACAAAAAAAAATAATAATAATACCAAAAAAGATGTAACAAAAAAAATATTAATGTCAAAAAAAAAACTAACAACAAAAAGAATAAATAATAACAAAAAAAAAAGGGTACCAAAAATAATGATAAATGATACCCAAAAAAAAGTAACCACAAAAAATTTATGCAAAACAAAAAAAATGTTCAGTCTGACCGCTGCCGTCTTTTCTCATTCGCAGCTTAATACAGACTGATCTCGAATTTTTCTCGACCTACATCGCTCAGCCTGACTTTTGTTTGCCCTTGAACATTCTCTCTCTCCGATAATATTCCGTTGTTTGCAAGCTTTTGGGACCGCGCTCTCTTTTGAACGTGGGGCTACCACTTGTTTTCGCTGTGGGCAGCCCCAACTATCGATAGCCTCGGCCCCGCTGCAACAATTTGTATCTAAAAAATTTGAATATCAACAAGATGTACCCGACATATTTCCATTCTTGTAAAGTTGTGCACATTAGTGTGTTTACATATATATTTTATGACTGGTTCTTGAACAAGTGCCTACATTCGTTCACTCGATCGAAAATCTGAAAAGAGAAGCGATTGCTCAGCAGCAGTTCAATTGCACGCTTATTGCGTGAATCTAAAACACGATGTTTCACGCCGCTATATCGATAACGATACTTTTCAATGCTATGTACTGAGTTGCATGTCATATTACAGATGTTGTGTTGCAGGCTGAGTAAACGTGACCTGATACAATATGTACATTTGTTGCGGCGGGGCCGATGATATCGATAGTTAGGGCTGCGCACTGTCGAAAAGGTGGTAGCCTTCAGGTCAGAGAGAGAGAGAAGAGAAAAGAAACGTTCGGTCAAGTGTTGCCAGCTAAAATAAATAAATTAAATTTTAGAATTGGAACCAATGAACGAAATAAAATCAATAAAATGTATATAAAAGTGCCGATCCAACATTGACACATACAAGGAGAATTTGGACTGGAGGACTAATACTGGGGGCACAAAACCAAATGCTCTCAGATCGGCTCCACATCCGTGATGCGCAAATAGTTTGGCCAATGCTATGGGGCAATTTACACAAATAATTCTCGGTTCTAATTTCTATAATTTTTTTTGTTGTAATTATAATTTTGTTAATTTATTAGTTATCGGAGGCAGCAGAAGCCAACAACCAATTAATTATAGTATCGATAAAATAAGTAACGTAACTTTATAACGTCCTTTGCATGCCCATCCCTGGGTTTTGCCTTCGCCTTGCACATGCAAGTCAACTAACAACCAAACGAAACACGAAACATCGTACCAAAAATCAAAATATGTTAAACAGTTAATTCGCTACAATACAACTCCATCGAATGTTAATTAAACTACATTATAATATACGCAAATGGAGTGAATATTGTAGAAACAAGAAATTGAAATAAATCTAATCACAAAAACAAAATAAACTCAATTCGCAAACTCAATTCTAAACATTAGTTAAATATTTATTAGTCATTATTTTTTTTAAATTAAAATTTTGTTATATTATTGTTTATTATTTTTAAGTTTGTTATGTTACCTTAAATTCTAATTCCAATTCCATTTATATTTATTATTTTGCCAACTTAAAGAAGAAGAAGAGAAGAGCGCTAAAGCTATATTTTTGTACAGTATTTTTGTGCGTAGATACCCTCACAACTGTCCCTGGGAGCTACATTGGGTAGTTTAGGGAGTCCCCAAATGATTTAAAAGCCTCACATTTATTTTGTTTAATTAATTTACATCGACAAGACCCTTGAATGTGTGCGAAGAAAGCAGCAACACTCTATCCTTGTCTTTTTGTTTGCGAGCTGGCACTCCATTTTCAAGTATTCAGTTTTTGGGCCAGATGTGTAACCTTTCCCAAAGTGGGGGGATTTAGTTGTTGATAAATTTTGTGAAAATCTAAAACACGATATCATTATCTCGATATACGCATCCATTCAAATTTACGATTCAACGGGATCATGTCACAGACGGCTGTTTGAACAAACTATTTCGCATGTCGAGACACTGATACCCCCTTTAAGATTTCCACTAGACAATGTGGACTAGACAAAAGAAAAAAGAATTGTAGTAGATCTGAAATAGATTTAATTAGATGTACTTCCGATGAGCTTAACTTTTAATCAAGTTTGTGACTGTGGACTTATTAACTTTTTACTACGCATATTTTCAGAATTTATGCGAAAGAATCTACTTTTATGTTTGTTAAGCTAACATTGTCATTTGTAGAACTATTTCCAGGCCCAAAAACTAAAAATTTGAGAATACAAGGATAAAGTGTTGCTGCTATCTTCGCACACCTTCAAGGATCTTGTCGCACCGGTAGCAGCATAGTTTATTTATTCGCACACACTCATAACCCTACTCATAACTCATAACTCTACTAGAAAAGGTCGGAAAGCCTACCTGCTCGCACCAAACACGATTGCTCAAAAAAGGCTGTGTTTTACATTCATCCACGATGTTGTCGCAGCGAAGTCAAGTGAAATAATGACCTGCGTTCGCTGTTCGACAGACTCTAGGCTCTGCTGGGACCCAGGCTCTGAGAACAAACCAGATGCACTTTTTGTCGATTTGACGTCTCCATGTATTGTCTGCTTAGAGAAATAATATAGTACATATAATATACG